>JAHDVE020006387.1:0-40964 GCA_022606495.2 Halesus radiatus | reverse complement strand
AAACAAAATTAAAAAGTCATCATTATCGTAAATTTTTCTTAATTTTTGTAAATAATGAAAAAAAAAACAGTGAATTTGGTCTATTGTGTTGGAAAGGGTTTTGGTGTTTTGTATTATTTTTTTGACATTTAGCTGTTCGCAATGTTATTTCCACCATGTTCTCCCGATGGAACTGACAATACAAACTGAAATAGTTACATTGACTTATACATTCTAAACAGATAAAGCGTTGCAAGTTTCATAATGCCAGAGCTCACCATTAGAGAGTTTTTAGATTTTCAGATATTCTGTTAATTATTCTATCAGCAAGATTTGTTAACATAACTATTACTATATAATAAAAGGGGTCATGTTTATGCACCTAGTCTATTCTTTGTCTATGTATGGTGCACTAATAAAACCACCATAGACAATATTCTATGTACCTCAATAATGATAAAACATTTACCTTAAAAGTGATACCCAACGACCGGTTGAGATTCTTATTAGGATAATAATGGTAAAACTATTATAAAATACCCCAAGTGCAAGAACGACATAACTTTAGTACTAATATCACTGATCAGATGATTCCTTTAAACCTATTCAATAATACAATACAATCAATACCTCACAATTCCATATAAAGGAAGGCTAATGATTCCAAAACCACACGGCAATCTTTAATAGTCTCTCTTCAAAATTTGGCTTCACAAAGGTCGCAAAAATATTTGTTTTAACACTTATTATATATATATAATAAAAAAACAAAAACAAAAAGTGATGCCAACCAACGCCTTCCCACATAAACACCCGCACACTGCCAGCCAAAATGGTTGCCGAGCCTCTTGCCAATGTGTAATACATTGAAACCCGCTTGAGTTCTCACTTAAGATGTTCCTTAAAATTCCCAAAAATTAGAAAATATGCTCCTGCAACAAATTTATTGCCTGTTTAAAAAGTTTTATAGCTCAAAATATAATTGTCGGTATTATTTTAACATGTCCAATAAAAATTTCACCGGCCATGTGCACTCCTTTGTCGTCATTCCGATTATAAATAGATCCAATAAAACCTTTTCATCTATTTGCAAAATGAAACTTCCATGTGACTGCTATCTTTTATTACTCTTTGGCCTAGTTGTTTGAATCCCCGTTACATTTGGCATCGTCATCAAATTGGCAATCAGTGCCATTTTGATTTTTCCTGTTTTAATAGCAGTCCCCATTAACTGCTGATTCTTAGCCCTCCGTGCCTGTATATTGCATTGTTTTCATTTCACACTACTTTAAAGTAAATTTAATTATTTTAAAAGAAATACAATACATCTGCATAAGATACAATAATAAATAAGATCTCTAGTAAACAAATAAACATCAGCAATTCATTTTTATTTAAAACTATATCATCGGCCATCTTGGCTGTTAGTTTTAGGCATTTATATAGGATGGTTTATCTCTGTGAACAGAATGTGCCAAAGGAATACCGCCGATTTCATTGTAATCTCTCCGTCCTTCTCATGGATGAGGCATTTCATGGCATGAAAGAGAAGTTGCAAAGGAGCTCTCGGCGGCGGGACCGTAATTATGATTTTAGTTATTGATATTGGTACTGATTGTTGACAACTCTAGAACATAAGTCGGCAAAAAAATGCATTTTACGCAAACATAAGTAGACATTGTCCGCGCAGCGCAGGTCGGTTAAGTCTCAATAATTTAGTGAAGAGGAATGAATTTCCGTAGGATACTTCTTAGTCCTCGTTCAATCTCCGTTGCCGCATTTGTCAATGCCTATGAGCTCGTCGAATAGCGTGTTGTTTTCGGCTATGACGTGCGGCTCGTGGATGGTTTGGTGGGCGTACCTCAAGGCCGCCGTGGCCAGTTTGCCCACTGTCCATTTGCGATCCTTAAGCACTCGCGATAGCGTGTCGAGCTGGAATAAAATCAACATTTTTATTATCATATTATATTTATTTATTTTCGCCCTAGTGGGCTTTTATATGAAAATTATATAATACAGAACTTAATTGTTTTTGCGTTTAATTCGTACAACTCCATTTATAATTTATTTAAAAATTTAATGTAAATCCATTAATGTGACCATTTTCAAACTGTCTGTCACAATAATAAAAACTAAAAATACTTGCAGAACTTAATAATAACATTATTAAATTTGATTTACATTAAATTAAAAATATATATATAGTTGTAGTAACAATGGTAGAGCAAGTACATTCTATTGATTTATAAAATTAGTTACAAAGGATCTATACATGAGTTAATCAAATGTGCAAATACAAATCAATTAAATATTTAACCAGTATAAGATATAAAAAAAATATTTTTTTAATATCCTCTTGCATGTAGTATATTCACTATGGAGTGGTAAACTCATATATTTCAGCAAAGTATTTATGAATTTCATTTCATCACTAATTTCATTTCATCACTAATATGGAATCCCAAATATATTACCAAAATCATGAATTTGGTTTATATGCAGATGAAATAACTTTTATAAAAAGAGAAATGTAAATTATTAAATGGAATTCCTGTCATATTCTTGAATTGCGATATTGATAGCAATGTAAAATGTAAAAGGAGTGAGTGTTAGTTTGGTTGGAGGTTTCAAACTTGGTCACATTTCATGACCATCACATTCAGCGCCATTTTAATTTTTTTATATTTAAACGGTTCTCATAAAACGATGACTCTTGACAAATTCTAAACACAATAATTATGCTGTTATTCCTGATAGCTAATGAAACATCCCTTTGTAAGGAAGTTACCTTGAAGAGCTGCGAGTTCCCGGCAGTGTAGTAGACCAGCGAGGGGGCCCCCGCCACGCTGGCCGCGAGCCACTGGATCACCAGCTTGAGCTGCGGGTCCGCCCCCTTGGAGCCTCCGCAGCCCCAGTTGCCCGTGATGATCGGCTTCAGGCAACTGCCCCCGTTGGACGCCTTGTTCGCCAGCTGGGAGAGCTGACATACAAATTCATATTAGCGGAAGTTCATTTTTTTAATATAAGAAAAACGAAAAGCTAATTAAGTATCGTAAGAATTTCAATAATTTGCATTAGAAAAACCGAGGTGCATCAGAGACACTTAGAACATTCGCTTGCTGCGTGGATACAAATACTCTTAAATGACAATACCTCCAGCTCTTGACATTTGATGGCAACATTCTACACTTGCACTAGCTCCCCTAGCGGCCCATTCAATGTCTAGAGACAGTAAACTATGCATTTTTTTCAAAAGGTTGGTCATGCATGCTTGTTATTCTCTATCGTCGATGGCAAACTATCAGTGCGTAAGTCATCCCTGGTTGACGGTCTCCGTGGTTGAGTGGTTACGATCCTTGGCTATGAATCTGGAGGTCGTGGGTTCAAATTGTGTTAGTTCACAATTTATTAATTTAAAATAATAGATAGTATATTTGCGTCACGTTCCAGAGTGGTAGATATGGGAATTAATTGAATATAATATTTGTAAGTCTTAAATTTGAAGCATGATATCTATAAAAACTGGTCTCATTAGTTCAGTGGTAGAATGTTGTCCCGGTAAGACAGAGGTCCTTGGTTCGATTCCCAGATGCGACTAAAACCTTTTTATTTTCTGTGTCTTTTTCAGTTTCATGTTTCATTCTGAGATTTATTAATATTATCTCCATCAGTGATTCTTCATTTCAAATATCCTTTTTTTTAAAGTAAAATCGCCGCTTGTTTTATTATGATTTACGCAATGATAGATAGCCATCGAGGAATAAAGAATAATATATATATATATTTATTATAAACAATTGAAACAACACATGTAAATTGTTTATAATGGAGAAACACTTAACTGAAAGTAAATGTTTATAAAAACAGCAAACACAAGCTGTTTCACACTCAATAAGTTCATAGCATTTCTTTTTGTTAACATTCTGGCAGTGTTATGTTTAACGTTTAAGCTCAAGGTATTTTTAGAACATGCGGACAATCAACTCGTTTAGTGGCAAAAGATTGCATATTAAACACCTCAAAATAATATACAATGGAAAATGGATTCTTCAAAAGAGATAACACATATTTTTATATTTCAAGATCAGTAGGAATCATACCCACAATACCTGGGCCCCGATTCCAGTTCTTTTTAAGGATAAAGCATTGTCTTTATCCTTAGGGTTAAAGACATTTTGCTTAACTGCGGTTCAGATTCCATGTCAATGACAGTACACTGTGGTTTAATTATCGCAGTATTATTAAACATTATAGGTGTGATATACTTAGCACGTGTACTTTATTATTACTAACTTAACACATGTAGTTTATTATTACTTACTTTACACATCTGATTTATTATAATTTTTAGAATTTAAAACACTTTTATCTGACATTTCGGGCTTTTGGCATAGGTACTTTACAAACATCGCAATTTCGTTAATTCAGTTCATTTAATAGCATTATTATCATCAGTATATACTTTTATTGAAACTGAAATTCACTGAATAACCCAGCTGTTATCCGAGAGAACCGGAACAGCAGTCAAACAAAAAGTCTTTAAGCCAAAAGATATGTCTTTTCCTTAAAAAGTACCGGAATCGGCCCCCTGGACTTTAAGTCAGCACTGAAACTTAAGGCTGCCTATTTTACATATATTTTTCAATCATAAATAAAAGATAAATTTTTTCCATTAAAAAACCTTTGTAACTTTGTCCATTTATTTATTTCCGACCGGACCGGTTTCACCTAAAAACCAACCAAAAGTAGTTTTTTTAAAAGCATGATAGTAAACAGTACCATCAGCAATAAAACTAATTTCAAGTCATAAATAAAAACTATATTAGAAAGCAGGGGGACTCACTCCCGACATCGATGCTATACTCGTATACCATAGATTTAGTTTTAATTGTTCTAGTCTGACGATGCCCGTGATAGGATGAAACCGGTCCGGTCAAAAATAAATAAGTGGATAAAAGTTACAAAGGTTTCTTAATCAAATAAAATTAATTTAAAAATGCAATTCCACCATGAATTGACAGTTTAAAAATTAGAAATACATAAATAAAAGTGTAGATCGAATGGAATTACATTGTCGCCCACTTGGACTACATACGAGGTGGGTTAAGAGGCTGCAGGAAGGGGTCTGTTAATGCCAGTGAAACGAGGCAGGAAAGGTAGTACCGGTATCTTATTCCACATGCGTGCAGTTTTACATAAGTCGGAGAAATGACCCGTTCTCACGCCCCCGTCATTAGCGGAACATGAGAATCTGATCATTTTAAAGAGGCAATGAATTTGTTAGTGGCAGTGGCGCACGCACAACATTCTTTACTCTGCCAACTGGAGGTGTTAAACGATATAATATTTTTAAAAATAACGATTTATTTTGACTTTCACATACATAATTATTTGAATCCAGATAAATTTGTTACCAATTGGAGATTTTTTAACACCTCTCTCAATGGTGACTGACTATCACGTCTTCAATGTTGAAATCTTTACCAATCACTATATATTGTGTTATATCGTTTTAATTTTCTTTGATATTAGGTATGTATAGCTTTTCAGACAACCAAAGAATTCAACATGGAATAACTGAACATAAAGCCAATTGCAATATTATAAAGCCTCAGCGAAATGGTTGACCTCTTCACCAAGTCTCACTCGGTGTCCCCATCTCAGATATTACAAAGGTACGACAAAAAGATGCTTTTGTTAATCGTAAATTTCACAAAGCCTGCATTTTCATTTGTTAAGATTATTCATATATTTTTGGTCAGTGTGTTATTCATTAATTCAATTGGCGAACGTACTATATACCTGAGATTTCTGTATTTTCAACGTGATGGGTTCGCACTCTATAGTCTGTTCGATGGCATCCGTGATGCAATCTATAACCCAAGCCAGTTTGGTTTTACGCTTCATTTTTCTAGCTTCTTTCGCCACCGAGCTTTGTCGTGAAGTCCTTGACTTTCTGCTCGATCTTTGGCTGATTGAACCCTCTCTGGGAATGAATGGAGAAATCGCATCTTCCGACTCCGCATTGGAATTGGCATTGCCATTGGCATTGGCATTGCCATTACCATTACCATTACCATTACCATTACCATTACCATTGCCATTACCATTTCCATTAATAGCAGTATTTAAAACAATTCTAGGACATTTTTTCAAGGTAACTTCTTGAACTGTCTCGGGTATTTCGTTTGGTTCCTCTTCGATTATTTCTTTATTGATTATCTCTATCTCGTTGATGACACTCGGCAATTGCAAGCTCTTTGTTTTGTAAAGGAAATAATAATAATAAGTAATTAGATTCATAAAAACGTACAACCAAGTATGGATTAGTACCATTTATAATGTGAATATAAGTAGAGAACGATATATAAAGTAAATATCATATACGTGAATACATAGATTACATATAGTATTCTGTATGACAAACAATATAATAACATAATACATTTCTTTCATAATTTCTTCAAACGATTGGTATTCACTTTGTGGCGTCATTATTAATAAATTAATTAAAAAATATATACTTTGTATTCACCACTTTATTAATATACACCTATATCTACATTTTTCGAAAATTAAATTAGACAAATTTGAAATTTTAGAAATCAGGAAAAGCGTTAGTAGTGAAATAAATTTAATTAATAATCAAATATTTTTTTATAAATACTATCTCTTGAATTTATTTTCATATTGATATTAATAATAAAAATTATGCTTGTTTTTTAATTTCTGATATAAATTTGTTATTTAATGTTTTATAATACTTTTTTATTAACATTTTTGATTAATTAATTACCTACTTTAATCAATTTTTGTTTATGTTTATAATTTGTCTATTCTTACATTATTATTTTTTATTATTCTATATATTCCTGATGAAGGAACCATCACTTTCGAAACATGTAGATATGCATATATTAATAAAGTGGTGAATACAAAATAATTTTAAATTCATTTAACATAGTATGTATTTATGAGAGATTAACGGATAGAATTTTGAACCTCCAGTTGTCAGACTAACACTCGCATATTTAAAAAAAAAATCCACTTTGTATTAGTTAAGTCTATAAATAAAAACATAATTCCACTCTACATTAGTTAAATTCAAACAAAATGAAGTTCCAGCATTTTTAATTTGGCAAATATAATGTTTTGTATTGTTTTAATACCCGCACGGATGATCTCCTTCCCTCTACCTCGTCAAAGTTCTGTAGGAGAATCCCCAAAGGACGGATCAACCAATATTAAAATAGCAAGTACAGTACAAGTTGCATACCAAAGGTGCTGCTTGGAAATCACTTGTTAAAGTAGGATCAGGAATGAGAGGAATGTTTTATTATTCTCTAACATGTACATAACTAACTCTCACTTCATTCTTTACTGGGGTACGGAGAGAGGACGGAACATCACAATACTCTTCCGGCACTGATTCGCTTTTTCATCCACATTCATTCTGTTATTTCAACTCTTGCAAGACCCGACCCGAAGCTAAGTATTTGATTGACTTGATTGTGCCAAGTTTTCTTAGGGCGACCCCATCTCCTTCTTCCATCTACTTCACTTATGTACCATATCCGGACACTCCCTTTTCCGCCCATTTGCTCTATACGTCCAAACCCGTTGATAATCTTTTTCATTATGTATTGCATTGCATTCTTTTCAGTTGTTCTCATCCTAATTCATTTGTATATAGTAATTGGTTCCGTGATACTTCAACACACGTATGAATCGGCACACTTTAATAAAAATATATAAAGTCATTGATAAAGCCAGACGGTCTCCGTGGTTGAGTGGTTACGATCCTTGGCTATGAATTCGGAGGTCGTGGGTTCATTCAAATCCTGGCGTGTGCAAGTAAATTTTATTTGATTAGTTTAAAATAATAGTGGTAGATACTTTGGATATGGCCCTGGTGAAAGACCACCATTCAGAATCGACACGTTGCTTGAAATGGCTTTAGCCGTATTTGGTGACCAATTCTGAATAGTCCGGTACTTCCCGACCTTCCTCCCACCCATCTCCTTCCTCTCCTCAATACCTTCAGCCTCACAACATCCCCAATTGGGGATGCCATAGGTCACCATAGTATTTACATATATACACTATTTATTTGTCTCAGAGGTTTTATTTCAACAGCATTCAGTTTGTTCCTTCCTTTGCCGATTCCCCTTATTCGTGCCAATATTTGTTTATATCTAATAATTCTCAGTATTTTATTCCATACATATAACACATACTCGTACATCATTTCTTGGATTTGAAAAAAACTATTGTACTAATTGGAATACTAAACTATGAACAAATTATGCATGAATTGCATTTTAATTAGCCATAAAGCTTACTAGGTAATATGTATTCAAAACATTATAAATATAATAAGATAAATTAATATAAAGTTTGTTCATGTATATTAAATTAATAAAAAACATGGCATTATAAAAAGTACATAAAATATTATATGTATAGAAATAAAAAAAGTATATTTTGTATGAAGCTATGTTGTGAGGAGCATAAACGATCTATCCATTTTGAAATGGCTGATTGATTCCATAATCGAATAAGATCGACTCAACAAATAATCCATGTTCGTTTGCTCCACAAAAAGCGTTTACATCGCCAGAGTGGAGGACGAATGAATATTCGGTTGTTTGGTCTAAACCCGGCTTAACTGACTGAATGAAAATTCACCGAAGCAGATCCATGCCTTCTTTTTTAGGCAATAAGTTCTATGACATTGAGCAAAAATATTATTAAAATTTTTTTATAAATTGAAATTTGTGTATCGTTTTTTATAAAAAAATCAGCTGTCGTTCGAGTGATTGATTCATAGATTATTTGTAAGTTTCCGAATTAGACATCGATTATGCACATGGCTATTACGAATATATACATAATATAGATGATATATATTTTACTATAAACAAAATATGCATTTAACATAGTGAAATATAAAAATGGATGATAAACTCACCAATTGTGCGGCGAGCTTGTGTTTATGTCTCGCCAACTCCAGACTCAGCGAGCGAACACTCATACAGAGCTTGTTCTTGTTGACGATTCTGTTGTCTAGGCCGTCCGTCAAGGGGACCCCGGCAAAGGATTCGCTGAGTGTCCTCTTCAGCAGGGAGCTGGCGAACCTCACCACGGCCAAGTCCCGCGAGTCCAGCTCCCGTCCCTTTCTGCGCTCCGAGCCATTCTCAATGATGGGGTCGTCGAGCCATTGGCTGAATTGTTCGTACACTTCTTCCAGCTCAGAACTGTTACAAGATATTTAAGAGATTACACATTTGATCAGAGAATGGGTAACTTAATTTGTAGAACATAATATAAATCCATGCTTCAGGGAATATTGAACTTAAAAACAGTGAGTAAAAAAAGTGAACTGTTCATATGAAAAACGAAAAGACCAACGGTTGTGGGATGTGGTACCTAACCCAAAATGAAGGTAGCAAATGGCTAGAACTTGAAATGTACTCCGTACAGACAGGGGCACTATATCGCCACCCGGTTGGACAATATTGAGAGGGGACTGTAGGAAGAGATTTGTTAATGCGGGCTTTGAAGAGGCCCAGATTAAATGTAGGAGGAAAGACAGATGCCGGTAGCTCATTCCACATACGAGCCGACTTATACAAGAACGAGTCGGCAAAACGACTCGTTCTCATGAAGCAAACATCTACTGTAAATGGGTGTTCCGCTCGTGTCTGTCGAGTTTCACACACGTGCACCGGCACGGGGGGATCAACACTACTAGCTCCTTCGAGCAGGCTCCATTGAAATATCTGCAGAACAGACTCTGCATACCTATACTGCGTCTGTGCATTAGAGATGGCAATCGGTTTGTTATCAACAGATTCGCAATCAGACAAAACGCCCTCCTTTATTATGTGGAAAGAAAGTCCGATGAAAGTACATATATTAACAAGAGTGTGTGGGAGCCCTAGTGGAAGCGTGTAGTACCCAGAAGCACACCGAGGAAGTGGTGGATTGTCTGCGTGTAGTAAGATGGGGGCAGGACGGGAAGGTCTGAGGACTGAAGTATAATAATGTGATGATAACATGAATAGTAAAAGAATCCATCTTCTTAGAACCCTTCAAACCTTACTGCGGTAATGAAATCTTTGATCTCTCATCGGTGATATTTTTCTCAACGTATGATTAACCAGTCACTTATGAATCCTGAAATATTTCACCTGTATTCCGTACTGAAGCTATACTTAGAGCTGTCGTTGGCATCACGCCCTGCTAGGCCGGGACTTCTTCGGTTCCGGAAGCGGGTGATCCACTCCTGTTCGTGTTGCAGCGACTCCATCAGGAAATCCTCGTCCAGGGAGTCCTCTGCCAGGACAAAGCCGCCAGATCCACCTCGCCGAAGTCTGGAAGAAGGAAAATGTTACGAAAATCATTAACTTAATCAAAATATCCATAAACTTTAGTCGGCGGTGATAATAATAAATTGTTCTATGATATCTTCTGTCGAGAAAATGATATTGTAATGAATAATGCAATAAGTTACTACCCTCCATACAGCATCACCAAAGATAACGTGGCCTCCTGCGTGGAGTTATTGAAAGAAAAAAGTGTGCTCTCTAATTGTTGTATTCAAAGTTATATAGTCAAAATGTTAGATCATAGTAATGAGTAGGTATACATATAGTAGGTATACATCATTAGCACTACAACTCTTCGAGTGTCTTAGTCTCTTCTCTGTTTGTAGCCTCCTACTGATTTCATATGACTAAGGCTTCGGCATTGGCCTCCACACCATCCAGTCACCTCAGCTAATACTCTTTCGTCCTGTAGATTTCTTATAGCAGCCTATTTTGTGGCTGGTTTTGTTCCATTCCAATGTATCCTGCCCACCAGACCTATCCCAGTTTTATAAATCATCTTATTGATGGCTCTTCAATGGACGTACTAACCGTATATCCCCATCCTGCAGGCCCGAGCCCGCCACGCTAATTCCCACAGCGTAGCTGGAATCTGTGGACACGGAGTCCGACAGGGAGTTCTCCATCTCCCGGCGCAGGGCGTCCCTCAGCCGTGCCGCGAAGCTCGCCCTCCGCTCCGCCGTGTTCAGCTCCATGCTGTACTTGCGCACCTTGTTGCCTTCTTCGTCCTCATCGCTATCCAGGAAATCTAGGGAGAACACACAATAAATGGCATTATATTGACTGTACGATGACAAATTGTTTAATTCTGGAGAGCGAAAACTGTGGAAAAAATTTATGAATTATGCATGTTTTTTAAAATCTTTGTCACATATGTTCATGCACGTAAACCGTATATTACAAGAAAGGACTTTGGATACCATCATGGGTACAGGGGAATACCAGGGTTGGTTATAACTGACCTTCCTCCACGCTGGTATTGGCACTGTGAAATTCATCAAAGCTGGAGTTGCAGCTCGAGTATAAACTGTCGCAGGATTCAACGGCCGGCCGCTTCACCGGCAAACATTCCCCGGAGGACCCCAATACTATGAACCTGCCACGTCTGTTGTTCAAGGTGTTCATCTCGGGTGCCAGGTAGCATTTCCGCTTGGATATTTCTACACCTGGAATTAAAATTATTATTTATTTATTGTAAAATAACCGTTTGCGGGTTTGGCTTATGGCAAACTACATAGTAGGTAACATCTTATTTTTCTTTATGTACGATTCGACACATCATTCTAAGAAAACATCCATCACTCGTCCCTCTCCCACAAACCACAGTCATCTATTGTGGTACGCATACAATAAAGAACAACACAACAAATGTGACGTGGGCGTATTTCATGATTCAAAAGTCTGTTCATTCGGATCTTAGCCTTTGGAACTCCGAGCTCCCGCCATCTAATACTTCGGTAGTTTGCCAAGGATAAATTTGCTTGCAACTCGCATGAGTCTATTTTCATAATAACTAACTTGTTTTTAGCAAAATGATGGTTTTGTAAATTGTACTGTTTTGTCAGATAATACGAGGTGTGTTCAAAAGAAAAGGTGAATTTTGAATTTTCCCAGGCTGTGTACATTCGATTATCGATTTTTTTTTGTTATGTTGGTACACATATGTTCATCACATGTTAGCATTATCAGCCATTTTGGATTAGTGGATTGTTTTTGACAACTGGAAAGGTTAGTCACGTTTTTGTATGTTCTTCGATTTTTTACTTTTGAAAAAATGGATCGAAGAATATGTATTAAATTTTGCGTTAAGAATGGAATAAAGTGCTCCAACGCACTTAAAATGTCGACTGTGGCATTCGGCGAGTCAACTTTGTCTCAAAAAAGTGTATATAAGTGGTACAAGCTCTTTACAGAAGGCCGAGAAGATGTTAATGACGATGAGCATCCTGGATTTGCAACCACGTCAACAAACGAAGAAAACATCGAAACAGTGAAGAAGATGGTTTTGGAAAATCGTCGAATCACTATTAGGGAAGTTGCAGAGGATGTTGGTATATCAATCGGCTCATGCCATGCAATTTTCTCGGATGTTTTGGGCATGAAACGTGTGGCAGCGAAGTTTGTTCCGAAATAGCTAAATTTTGAGCAAAAGCAATGTCACATTCGTATCGCTCAGGAGTTGTTTAATGACGTTAACCACGATCCAGATTTGCTCAAAAGGGTCATAACTGGTGATGAAACGTGGGTATATGGTTATGACGTCGAAACCAAGGCCCAATCATCACAATGGAAACGGCCAGAAGAGCCAAGACCGAAAAAAGCACGCCAAGTTTGGCCAAATGTGAAGGTTTTGCTCACTGTTTTCTTCGATTACCACTGCGTGGTGCATCATGAGTTCTTGCCAACAGGTCGTACGGTTAATAAGGAATACTACAAGGAAGTTATGCAACGTTTGCGTGAAGCAATACGGCTCAAACGATCGGAATTGTGGAAAAACAAATCATGGATTTTGCATCACGATAATGCACCAGCTCACACATCACAATGCTTGTTCGTGATTATTTGGCCAAAAACAACACCGTAATCATGCCTCAACCACCGTATTCACCAGATTTGGCTCCCTGCGACTTTTTCCTATTCCCGAAACTGAAGAGAGCAATGAAAGGAAAGCGTTTTGCCACAATTGATGAGATAAAGTCAGAATCGAAGAACGAGCTGATGGCCATACGGAAAAGCGCATTCCAGAAGTGCTTCGAGGATTGGAAGAAGCGCTGGCATAAGTGCATTATATCTGAGGGGGATTACTTTGAAGGGGAGAAAATGGATATTGATGAATAAATAAATAAATTCGAAATTTACCCTTTCTTTTGAACACACCTCGTATATTTATAAAAAATGTATACATATAATATATATATATGTATATACATTATTAGTATTTCTCAGAATTGCTGCAATATTCAAAGAAATGATTTTTTGAGGTTGCCAATTGGATACGCCGGCGTTCAATGGATACAACTTTTAGGTATCCATTTCATTTTGATCAAATGGAAAGGCAATGTACGATGCAGGCAGTGTAAAAGAGAGACAGAACGCAGTATTTGTTGTAATTTCATTGGCTCTCTCGGGGCTAGAACCAAAAGGTACGGAGTCAAAGGCACACGGGCTTCCATTTAGATCTACGTGGAAAGCACTTCTAGTGTATATTCTCTATTCTACGGTGGTAGGTTTGAATTTTGTGGCCTCTAGTCTGGAGGCGCTGGGTTTATGAATTAAGTCCAACTTTTAAAATACCCCAACTTAGTGGATGGATTGACTATCGACCAAACTCAGACATAATTGGGAATGCTGTGTTTGTACTACATACTGCTTTTTCAATGAAATGTGCATTCAGGAACAAGCAATATTGATCCCTTCGGTATTGGCAAACAGTCGGGAGAGACACGAAATAATATCTGGCAGGCATCTGAACATGGTTGACTTTTGTCATAAGAAAGAGTCGGTTTTTACTACAAATTCTTGCAATCAACAGCTCGGCTGCGGAAGTCGCAATCTATAATGCAAATGTCATGCTTTGATGGGGAGAAGGCTCAGCTACCTGACTAGCCAATTTATGAACGCATGGTGGTTTAACCATATCTCCTGGGCTGCGGCATTGCTGGCAACACGGCCAAAAGATAGACTGACATTCAAAAGCATAGTATTCAATCTTATTCACTGGGATCATTCAAGTTGATGGTGGCCGCGCAGTAGGCGTCCGGTGAAGGTGATCTGCTGCTGAAGCTGTTGACGGTACTGGCCGAGTGCTGCTTGATGATGACAGTCGCCTCCACCTCCGGGGGCGTGTGGCTGAATGACTCTCCTGGGAACAAAACAAGTATTTTACTTAGCATCCGATGATTACTAGTCATCAGAATGGCAGTGGTTGGCATGCTAGTGCGGTCATTCCCTTCCACAATACCGGCGTATTTTCATGATGGCTTCCTATTTATTTATTTTTTGGTTTCTGCATATTTAGCAAGGGATGTATTAGGCATGGAATTATGAATATATTCTGTACATATTTAAAAACAATAAATAAATAATAATAAAGGAAAGTTACATTGTAACAAAAAGCAGATGTTTGGCTAGTTGCCTATGAAAGTTTGGACGGTTAACCTTTGGAGATGTAGTATGCAGTGCCGGCTCTGAGAAAAATGGTGAGTGGTGCATGCAAAATTTTGTCGCCCCTTGTCAAACCTAAAGACACACGAAAATTGCTTACAACGATCCTGCGGTGAACAGTACAGTTCTACATCCTACAAAAGCCGCGGAACCCTTACTATTTGTGGACATGAGGGAAGGATACATACGCGAGCTGCAAACAGAACTAACGCCATCTATACACAGTATTATCAATTGATTAATATGTATGTTCCTTAGCCGGTCAAAACTACTGGAATAATGAGATAGCATTATGAATATTCAAATAGCACGGTCTCACTCTTTCATTGGAAGTTCTCACAATTCCTGCTCCTATACCCATCTCGTTCTGCTCTGTTTTTTTTAAATCTGTCTCATTTTCACATTCGCGTGTATTCGCTTCAAGAAAGTGACCGGCCAAAACCACCGGAAGAATGAGATAGCGAAATGAATAATTTAAATAGCTGTCTCACTATTTTCTTTGAACAAAGATAGATACACACTTGTAAACGTATGGAACGATTGATGCAAGTTTCACTCCAAACCCTAATAGATATTTTCGTCTATTGGGGTTTGGAGTGCGCTCCTCAAAATTTAGGTAACGGGTTGCAGCGCAGTCCATTGTGGGACTTTTACGCGCAGTGCGCAGGGTCTGGAGTGGCATGCGAAATGCTCTTTCCAAAAGGTATGTGTAAAGCCTGGTATTGAGTTTTATGGGCTTTTAAAAATGAATTAATTGACGCTGGGTGAGTTAACATTTGGAGGATTTTTATAATGGCTTTTTTGTGTAAAATCACCTCAAGGGCGCTTGTTAAGTGAAAGGTATTATCATAGCCTGGAGGGAACTGCTCCGATCACGTCTGTATAGGACCGGCCCTGGTGGTATCTGCTATACTTGCTACCAAACATTAGGATAACCAAGAATTGTTGGTTTAAATGGCTTTAGCTATATTTAGAGAGCAGATGTAAATAGCTAGATATTTTCAACCTTGATAGGATGAGGATACCGAGTCATTTGCCTAGAATATAGTAAACTAGAGTGGGGATCGGCAACTACGAAACAATTGTCTAAAACCTAAAAGGGTAGTATAATAAAGACCATTTTAAAAGTCCTCAGAAGAACACCAGCAAAAGATATTTTCTATTTTTTGCAGTACCTAACATCCAAAATATCTATCCTAAGAATGTTTTTATCAAACATTTCAAAAGTTCAAAAAAACCCAAGAAACATTTTCACCACACAAGAGCGAACCAAAATGACATTATGAATATTCCTAAATTTAAAACTACTTTTAGACAAAGGAATTATAAATATCTCTCCACTAAGCTATATAATTCAAGTTCACCGGCCATAAAAAAGAAAAAAACAGAAAAGGCAAATGATTTCTAAAATCAAATTAAAACCTGGCTCAAAGAAATCAAAGAATAGGAGTTATCCAACATCTTGAAAAGAAAGTCGTAGGAGCTAAAAAACAATCAATTTTTAAATAAAATCTATTCTGTCTCACCTCAGCACAGGAACCTCTAGTGAGGAGGACTAAGAAAAACATTACGAATTTTCCGATTAGTTTTGTACATTTTTTTTAACTAAATGCAAAAATATGTATTGAAACTAAATAAAAATAACATTTTTACATTTTTCTGGCTTTGTTTGTCTGTTTTTGAGTGGAGACAACTACAAGATATGGTTGGCTGAACTTTGCATAAAATTTTTCTTCCATGGTCCTCGTTGGATTTTGACTAATTTTGATGATAAAATCATTGTTTCCTTTTCACCTATGTCTATGAAAATTCTTACCAATTGGGGAGAGTCTCCTTTCCAATATTTTCGAGTAAACTTCCGGAGGTTTCATGGGCTTCTGCTGAAAGCCCAGTAGGCATTTGTTCAGTTCCCTGAGCACATTGTCCTCCTCGTACTGCCCCAGTGGGAGAGAGCTGTAGTTCTCCGGGTCCATACAACATATGGAAACCTGGAAAAACACTTATTCTTATTCTCACAATTCACAATATTTCTCCAGTATTACAGTGGATTCATTTTGTTATTAAGGGATTTCAAATGTTTTCTAAATTTCTTCATTGCATCAAAGGGTAATTAAAAAATAGATACCCCACCTTAAAAGTTAACAACTTACCGAAACTACTTTTGTACAATTAAAAGTAAAAATATGGGAGCTGAAGCAGCAAAAGATTTCTAATGGTGGCTCTGGCGTCAAAAAATTACACAGTCATTTCTTTCGGCAGGTAATTTATATATTCAACTTGGGATGTGGGTATGGGTACCGCAGTCCCGGGAAACATTCATTGGATAATCAAAACCTCTGCCATAGTCACCCCAAGTGGGTCACTACGTTTGGTGATTTAGCAGGGGTGCCCGGGTTCAGGTCTTGGCGGCGGATGTGTTTGCCCACCGACAGCGTGGTAGGCCAGATCGGGAGGAAGACCCTTTAACCTTTCCAGCCAGACTCCCTCGACCCATCGACTCGCACCGCAGTGAGAGGGATGGATTCATACGTCGGTCACTCCTGGACACACTGACCCCAGATTCCTACCCACCCCTCATAACTTTTCCTTCCCAGAACTTCCTCTTCTTCTTTTCCTTAAACTAGACTTTCTAGACCTCCTGTGCGGATTTAATTAAAGTAAACTTTTCATCCACACAGGGATATCCCCACCTGGAGGGCGATTGTAGCTTGAGAGCTTGTATTTCAAAAGTAAGAGAAAACTCCAGGATTTTTGATCCATATTTACAATTGAAATTTCTGATGGTAAAACCGTTATAGGTATTAAATGTCACCTTTTTTGGATTGTCTATGACCTCTAGTTGGCACTTGTGTTTGGAGTCTATGATCTTGGCGAAGCGCCGGACGCCCTCTATCCGCACAACCTCGTTGTCTTCCAGCGCCTCCACCGACAGCAGCAGCACCAGCAGATCGGGCAGGGTGCACATGGTACTTGCTTCCTGGTACAAATTATGCAACAGTATTAATACGGTACCTGTCGCATTTTCTGCCATCATCCGTATCAACATACCAGAAAATTGAAGAAACAGCAACAAAAACTTAGCTTATTATTTTATGAATAGCAAAGAAAATTTCCAAAAGGAACAAGTTGTAAAACACCAGGAGATTATTGAATTGATATTAAAGTTTTTCGTATTCCGGGATTTTTTTATATCCTTCTGTGCAAACCAATTTCTTTTTTTTTCAAAAACCCCTCAAGAATCATCTATTTTTCCATTAGTATGGTGATAAATCTAGTAATAGATTCTGTCCACACTATTTGGGGACTGATTCAGGACATGGGGAATGGATTGACAAAAAAACTAATTTTTTTCAACATTATTCTGTGTTGAAGAACTGTTTTATGGGCGTGTTTCGGGAACCAAAAAGTCGGGCCATTCAGGCCTTAAATTTCAAACACAAAAAAATCATTTTGATCAAATGGAATGGCAATACATTGGATGTTACGTGACGTACAGAAACATACTTTAACCAGTGATTCCTGACCTTATTTGGAGTAAAAAATTAAAATTAAATTTTGATCTCCGGCAACAATAATTTATTTTTTTTAAATTTACCCATAAACATAAAAATTTGGTAGGTATTCGGCAGATAGGGTCGAGGTTGGTTTAAAGGGAGCTGTCACTCGGCTGAGTGAACAGTCAAGACATGTGAAATTTTTTGTTATTATTTTTGGAAAAAAAAAACTTCAAAAAATGTCTTTGGAGAACTAAATTTCATTTACACTTTTTACTTCCAATAAGGCTAGGAATCACTGGTAAAAGTAAGTCTGATACATCACTTATCACCCTGTGTAATGCAGGCTGTATAAGAGAGACAGTGCAGTATTTCCACTTGCTCTCTCGGGGCTGGAACCAAAAGGTACTAAGTCAGAGGCTACACCGGCTTCCATTTAAAACTATTGTACATGGAAGGCTTTTCTAGTGTGTATTCTTTGTTCTATGGATTTCGAATAAGAATTAATAATAATAACAATAATAATATTATTATTGTAATAATGTTTAACTATAAATAAAATAAATGGATAATAAAGTGTACAGTGGTTTATAAAGTAGATATATAAAAAGGAAAATAGAAAATAATGTAATTAACAGTAGATAATACGTAAAGAACAGAAATGCGTAGTTATAAGTTGAAGTTTCACATAACCCGACTCACTGGGCTAGCCTGTGTTGATTTTGAATATTATTTTATAATTTTATAATACCTATGAATACACACTAACATTAAGATATGTTCTGTAAATGGTTAAATCAATAACTTCGAATTTGGGTGAGTGCACCGGTAAATGTCCTATCAATACTATCAATACTTTTACATTGTGTTTGAATTTTTATGGTAAAAGTATATTCCCTCATTGCTAAACTGTTGGCTTTTCCAATTTACAACGAATGCTTAAAATTATTGTACTTAAGTTTCTTTCCCATTTAATAATCTTTTGACGTCTCCCTTAATCGCTAATTTTCGGCATGTCAGCGAATAATCTAATTGCGATGACCGTTATGCTTGACAGCTGATTGAACAACACATCTAAAAATATTATTAGATTGGCATGAAACATTTACTTAAACAATGCCATGAACCTACAAATATGATTAGATTGGCCTGAAACATTCACTTTTTTTATTTTTTTTATATGAATACCGCACAAGAGTCCCAACTGCTCCCATGGGAAATGTTGTGAGGCTGAAGATATTGGGGAGGGGAAGGAGAAGGGGAAGAGGGAGGTGGGGAAATACCTGGCTATTCAGATCTGGTCACCAAACACGGCTAAAAGCCATTTCAAGCAACGTTTCAATTCTGAATGGTGGTCTTTCACCAGGGCGATACTGAGAGTATCTTCCACTCTTGAACGTGCGCAAATATACTATATATTATTTTTAAATTAATTAATTGTGAAACAACACAAATTAATTAAATAAAATTTATTTGCGCACGCCGGGATTTGAACCCGCGACCTCCGGATTTGTAGTCGAGAGCCTTACCCCTCGACCAAGGAGGCCGACTTGAACAATGCCACGAACCTAAAAATATGATTAGATTGGCATGAAACATTTACTTGAACAATGTCACGAACCTAAAAATATGATTAGATTGGCATGAAACATTTACTTGAACAATGCAACGAAACTAAAAATATGATTACATTGGCATGAAACATTTACTTGAACAATGCCATAAACCTAAAAATTCAAGAAAACCGAACTTCACGCATTTCTATCTTTACCTTAAAACTTTTTGCGCATTAATACATCTCCAGGCGTAGGTACACAAGGTCAGAAAGCCAATACCTTCACTCTATTCAAAGAAGAAGTTAACCTTGCGTTTGTTTTACAGTCGTCAACTCGATATTGTGTACTTGAAATCTCTAAAAGAATTTGCAATGTTTTTATTTTGTATTCAGGGCAAACTATTCTAATAAAATAACTGACTCGTGTGAAAAAAAGCGTGGCACGTAATTAACAAAATTTTTTGGCTTTTTACCAAATGGATGGCCGTGAAATAGTAAGGAATAATATTATTTACGGGCATGTTTGTTTTAGCTAGTAAATACATTAAGTCAACACATCTATCTATCTTACAGATGGAGCTAGTATTTTTACTATGAAACCAGATGGTTGTATTTTAGCTGCCCATATTATATTTATTTTATTTTTTTACAATGAAACCAGATGTTATTTTTTTTTTTTTTTAATTAATGTAAATCAAATTTAATAAAGTTATAATTAATTTCTGCTATTATTTTGTCAATAAATCTATTTCACCGGTAATAAATCATTTTAGGAAACATAAAAATTGAAATTGGGTGGGGGTAAATAGAATCATAAACACATTGTCTTAAAGTTTGAAAATGGTTTTGAACACGGAAACAGGTTTCACAATAATTAAAAAATAAATACTCCCAGAACTTATTAATATCATTGTTAAATTTGATTTCCATTAAATAAAAAAATTAATTGGAGTTCTACGAATTAAACATAAAACAATTAATATATGAAACCAGATGGTTGTGTTTTAGCTGCCCATATTACGTATATTTTTAATTTTAATTATTTTCGGTACAGTTGTCTTAAGAGAGCAATTATCTGGGGGAACAATTGTTCAATGAAGGCAATTTTCTGGGGGATAGTTGTCCCATGTGAACAATTATCCGGAGGGAACTTATAGGAGAACTATTCAAGGGACAGCTGTCCTAATATTCTGCATATAGTTGGAATGCCCCAAATCACCACTCAGTCCAAAGATTTAAGTCATTCGACACGGAGCAACCATGAAAATCATTAATTTCTAGTACACAAACAGATTAATAAAATGAATGCCTCAACATAGTCTTGCCTGGTGAGGCACATTGTGGAAAACCTTCAATAATAATTACCAGATTACTTATGTACTAATTTAATCATTTTATATTCAATAAAGGTAATTATGTGTATCTGTACCTGCGAGGAGCCATCAGCCAGCACCTCCCCGCCCAGCCGCGAATTGGAGAAGGACACCTCCAGCCCCTCCACGTTGCACCTCTCCATGCGGCCATCGTGCTTTATCTGCAGCCGGCACAGCGGCAGGCTGCACTCCAGCCAGTCCTCTATTGTGAGCCACTGCTTGGCACTCATTACCTGGACACGTCAAATATAAAAATGTATAAACTGAAATGAGATAATTAATTAATTAAAAAATATATACATAAATATGTACATGTTTCGACAGAATACATATATTCCTGATGATGACAGCATTGCTGTCGAAACATGTGGATAATTAAGTGTATTTATAAAGTGGTGTAAACAAAGTATATTTTTTAATTACTTAATTAATAATAATGCCACAAAGCGAATACCAATCGTTTGAAGAAATTATGAAATGAGATAATTTCTGGTTTTGTAAATCCACGACTCAAATAATCTCTCCAGTGACCGGGCAAACCGTCTGCGTCAGCAATATTCGATTCCGCATGGGTAACTTTCCGAGTAATTTTTTTTTTATTATCTATATATTCTGAAAGACATTGACCTCAACATTAACATGTGAATGTTGGTTGGTTGGTTATGAATTATTATTTATAATTCATTGGTCATTAATCAATTTTGTCCTTTGTGCTTCACATTACATAACTAATAAAAGTTTCCTTTAGAATTATACATTAATTAATAGGTATACTCCAACTCTTCTACGTATATATATGTAAATTAATGTTTGTCTGTCTGTCCTCGATTTTATTGAAAATTACTTGTCCGATTTTGGTGAAAATAGCACAGTTTGTTCGTATTCATGCCGGAAAGGTTTAGAGAGTAGTTTGAGTGTAATTTAATATGTATGACTGTTGCTATAATGTTTTAAAATTAGTATGAAAAACATTGAACCCACCATGTTGTATTGAAGTTAGCCCCCAGATATACCACTCTGGTTAGCCACAGATTACAAAAATTATATATCGGAGGTAGAAAATAATGTGAAAAACGATCCGAAATCATTCTGGAAGTACATTTCTGACAAGAAACGTGACAGAGGTTTCTTAAGTCATGTTAATCTGAATGATCACACACACAAAGGGTCCGACATACCGGAAGCCTTCGCAAAGTATTTTCAATCTGTCTATAATCCAGAAAAAGTTGATTTTGAATCTTATGTGCCAGGACAGATTGGATCAACAAATGCTCAAAATATATCTATTCAAAATGTTGAAATTGTAGATTACCGCTTAGCAGTAAGGACATTCAAACCAAAAACATCGTACGGTCCTGACTTCATTCCACCTTGTGTCGTTAAGGAATGTTCAGAACCATTATGTAAGCCACTTCTATATATATTTAATCTTACGGTTAAAAACGGAATTTTTCCAAAAATATGGAAAATGTTGAAAGTCACCCCTTTACACAAAGATGGCGACAAATGTCAAGCAACTAACTACCGTCCTATAGCGATTCTCTCCGCACCTGCTAAGTTATTGGAAATAATTATCCATAAATATGTATATGCCAAAGTTGAACCATTCTTGATAAAACAACAACATGGATTTAGACATGGCCGATCTACTACTACAAATTTAATGGTATTTACAGATTACTTGGCGAGAGCACTCGATAACCACGACCAAGTTGACACATCTTACCATGACTTTGCAAAGGCTTTCGATAGAGTTGATCACTTAGTGCTCATTAATAGGCTCGAAGAAATTGGTTTTTCGGAAAACTTATTGAAATTTTTTTGTAGCTATCTGAGTGAAAGAGAATAATTCGTGTCCTATGGTGAGTTCAACTCAATCGCGTATCCTACAAACTCTGGTGTGCCGCAGGGATCCAATTTAGGACCCCTATTGTTTTTAATTTTTATAAACAATATTCAGAAAAAAAATAAAATTCGTCCGATTTCTACTTTTCGCCGATGACATTAAACTCTTTTTGAGAATAAGGTCGTTGGTGGACTGTAGAAAGCTCCAAGAAGATATCAATGCAATAATTGACTGGAGTATTGAAAATAAACTTGGGTTCAACTTCCAAAAATGCTCAGTTATGTGCTTTACAGGGGCACACAAGACCATATATTTTAACTACAAAATGAAAGATACGTCACTGAAGCACATGGTGAACTGCAAGGACTTAGGAATTGTGTATGACATTCGCCTAGCATTTCACTCTCATATTGAAAATATCTGCAAATCAGCCACTAAAATGTTGGGTTTTGTCATACACAATTCAAAAGACTTGACCAACCTTGCGGTTATAATGCTGCTCTACTTTAGCTTAGTGCGTAGCATTCTCGAGAGTGGATCTCAGGTATGGGGGCCAAAGGACACTGTCTATGTACTAATGGTCGAGAAGATACAAAAGAAATTTTTACGATACCTCTACATGAGAGAGTTTGGTTTTTACCCATGGCTGTTTCCAACAGCATTTATCTCGGGAATGCTGGGTATATGCAGCCTTAGTTCCAGAAGGGATGTTGCATTACTACTGATGGCGTATAAGCTTCTAAACGGTATAATCTCAATACCAGATATTCTGGCTAAAATAGGATTCTATGTCCCGGATAATTTTGCACGAGGCCGCCAACACAGGCTTTTGATTCTTCCTAGGTGCAGAACTAACTTACCAATAGTGATGCTCTTGGGAAGAATCACTAGGTTAATTAACTGCCTCGCAGGAAATGTGGATATTTTCCACATGTCGCAACGTATTTAAACGTGAAATATCATCATAGTAAACCTACATTTGAAATTTTTCTTTCTTGTCTCACTTGTTAACTATTCACTTTTTGTAATTTTTACTTACCGATATTGCAATGTATTGGTTTATACTGTTTTTGCAAATAAATAAATAAATAAATTACATATTCAAAAGAAGAAGGTTTGTTTGGGTAGAATATTTAAAAAATGGAAAATACTTATTTAGATATATTTTGTTTCTTTGTTTAGAGAAAATTAATTAATTCAATTCACCCATACATAGCAAGAATTTACAATTTCATAACTTTATTCCAAAAAATATATATAACCCCGAGCAAGGCCGGGTACACATCAGCTAGTGTAAATATAAAGAAGAATGTGGTTGCAAGTTAGGAATGCTTCGACACAGACATGTTTGTACCGAAACGTTGGCGTGTTTGAATGAATAAAGTGTTGTACACAAAGTTATAGCATTTCAACGAAGTACATAGGAAGACACTTAAAAGTTTATTTTTATATTCTGTCGAATAAATTAGGTTACAGCAGTGTTTCCAAAATAATAGGTCATGACCCGTGTACCGGGCCACGAAAGAAAATTGACATAAAAATGAAAATTTAGGCGTTTGTGTTTTTTCTTGTAAATCAACAATGCAAGTACGAGTAAATAACATTGAATCAATAAATGAATCGAGACGAACCCTTTTTCATTAAACCTTTTTGTTTTCAATATGACAGTGATAATGATAATAGGAACCTTCCTTGCATGCAAATTATTTATGAAAATGTTTTGATATTTAAATCTGTCTATACACTGAACACTAAAACCGATAAGGAGTGTGTTATATAAAGTTAGCTAATTTTTTCCTTACTTCTCTAGTGAAATTAAAATATTTTTGAATTCCTTCTTGAACAGAAAATCAATTGCAATGGCCTGTCTGCGGCCAAGAAGTTGGAAGGTCTTATGTAAATTAGCGACATCACTTTTCTTTAAAATCGGTATAAATTACTCTTCTTGGAATTATTTGTTCAGTGGTTAATAGCCATCGATCAAATTTCTGGGTGCTATGATCAAAATATTCGTGTTTTTCTGTTCTGTTTTACAAAATACAAAAGGGTTTTGTGACGCACTTTCCTCTGTCTATGTTTTGAATTAGCCGCCCAGAATTAAAAGCTTTATTACATGTTCTTTCAAATATCAGAATGGTTATAAAGATAGCATTTTA
Organism: Halesus radiatus; assembly: GCA_022606495.2. Lineage (NCBI taxonomy): Eukaryota > Metazoa > Arthropoda > Insecta > Trichoptera > Limnephilidae > Halesus > Halesus radiatus. Next base: position 16,006 of record JAHDVE020006387.1, on the reverse strand, counting down.
TAGTTTCATCTCAAAAATGGAGAATTTTCTCTTAGCGTCTTTAAAATATATTGGATTGATAAAAACGACATTTTGCAGTTTGAACAACATTCAGTTAGAATTATATTTCACTGGTGGCGCTTTTGTTTAGACCAGAGATTCCGAATGTGTGTGATATCGCTTGGAGAAATCCAAGGGGGCAGTGTTGGCCCCAAGGGCAAATGTGGGGTGGTGAAGGGTTAAAATGGGGGGTGAGGGCAACAAAAATATTTTTGATAAATTTTCCTAATGAATTCAAATTTGTCAAATGAACTGCCCAATGATTTATAGATGGATTTATGGTTTTTTTTTTGTTATTTCCTTTCACTGTTATAACACCTAACCAGGTTTCTCGGGACCCGTTGTCAGGTGAACAATAATGTAAGATTTACATAAATATTATTAAGGAATAAGCTATCATAATGGGGAACAGGGGTGATGAATAGATCTTGTCGGGGTTTAGAGCCGGCCACGGAAATGAAAGTTATTACCTCTCAGACACAGTCTATATATTTAGATTTGATCGCAATGTCGCATAAGAAGAAATGGGGGAGGGGCGCTGATGATAAATATAGTCCACGAGTGGGTGATGAGACAAATAGGGTTGTGAAGCTCTGATTTAAACGATATAAAGAAATTGTGAGATTCACGGAAATGAAAGTTTGGGAAACACTGGGTTACACCGCAATGTTCAAATAGCTTATGCCTCGATAATAGGATTAAGGAATGGCAACTGATGCGGATTTTGGGGATTTAGAGCTATAAATAACATATGATAAATTCATTGGTCATCAAAACAGGCATTATTTGAATATTATTAGAATATTTAACATTATAAAAACGGTAGAATATAAGAAATACTTACTTGTCTAGATATTTTAAGAGAACCTTCATTGCTATTTTTCTCCAGCCAGTCAAAATAATGTAAAATACTTCTAAGTTTTGCCTTTTGGCACGGCCTGCAATAAAAAAATCCAATTTTAATGCACATTTAAATAAATCAATAAACGATATAACACATAAAAACACAAACATCCTAAAGGCCAGCTCTCAACAATGGCCCTAAACATCACAAATGATTTATCTGAAAATACTGTACGGGTAGTTAGGAAAAAATATATGCTTTCAAAAGATGAAGATCCTCAAACTGTAATCTTTTAAATTATATGAAATACATATCAAAATGTCTGTTAACAGGTGCAGTTTGAAAACCAGTGAAGGCAATTTTGAATGTTATACCTAAAATTCCAGTACGTATTTCATATGGAATTTAAAAGATGACGGTTTGAGAATTTATTTTTTGAAACCTTATACTCTTCTCTAACTACACGGATAGAATTTGCAGATAAAATGATTTGTATTATTTCTTGTTTCAGCAGACTACAAAGTGTTTATTCCGGGGGTTGACCGTTAAATATAAAGCAGAAAATCTCATGGTCACAGTAGGCGCTGAGGGAAATAATTTCCCTCAAGGCCTATATCATCCTTGGGGATGCTGTATGGAGAGAAAGCTGTAAGAATTCAGATGTCATGAAATTTGCACAGATTTCCTGTCTAGTTTTCTTAATTTCTAGGTGAATTTAATCTCCATCATGAGCTATGGAGCTTTGAAATATCCATTTACTACACAAAAATAAGGCAAGACGCCAGCTGGATAGTGTGAGAAGTGATAAGCAAAGGGACGGATAACGGATCCACTAACAGTATGGTTGGAACTTACCTGTGTAAATGTTTGAAAAATTTGGTAAAATTAAAGTCTTGTAGAGTGGGGTGCGTTTTTAACGTCCTTTTAGGATATGTGGAGAAGAAAGCGTGCGCCAGCAGCGACGACACAAAGTCATAACTCAATTCCGTCAGGTCAGCTGAAAAATAAAACATGAACACTGAATGGGTAATTCGACGGTCTCCGTGGTTGAGTGGTTACGATCCTTGGCTACGAATCCGAAGATGGCAGGTTCAAATCCCGGCTTTCTTAAATTGTGTTATTTCACAATTTATTTATTTAAAATAATATGTAGTATATTTTCCAAAATGAGATTTTTGAGAGGAGTTGCAGGAGTCACAAGATAGAATGGAATAAGAAGCTCTATGAGCCGGGAGGAGCTTAACATCGAACCACTGTTACTCTTCATAGAAAAGTCGCAACTGAGGCGGCTTGGGCACGTGTTAAGAATGCCAGAAGGTCCAATTCCACTGAGAAAGACGTCCAGTGGGCCGCCCCAGACACAGGTGGGAGAAGCAACTCCAGAGGCTGTGAGAGGAGAGGCTGAACCTACTATGGACGGATGCCGTGAACTTAGCACAGGACAGGGACGCCTGGAGGCGCCTTGTTGATGCAATGGGTCCCCGACCCGAGTAGGACAAGGGGAAGAAGATGTATGTATATTTGCGACACGTTTCAGAGTAGATACTGTCAGTATCGCCCTGTTGAAAGACCACCATTCAGAATCGAAACGTTGCTTGAAATGTTTGGTGACCAGATCTTAATAGCCAGGTACTTCCCTACCTTCCTCTTCCCCATTTGCTTCCCCTCCTCAATACCTCCAGCCTCACAAAGTACCTCAATTGGGGATGCCATAGTCTCACTGGCTCCAGATGATTGGGAGCAGCTGGGACTGTGGTATCACATAAAAAAAAAAAAAAAATAAAAATAAAAAACTAGAAATGCCTTCCATGTAGATTTCAATGGAACCGATGTAGCCACTGAGTTATTTTCCTTTTCATGTTTACGCACTTCCATGTCCACGACCCAAGTGACAACTTATTCGCTAAAAATGCTGGAACCGAGAATTCATCGGAATCACACTGTACGATACGTTGGTTCGCGGGACTGGAGTACACTGTAGTGTCGCAATCTCCCGCCAAGTGCGATCACCGTTTTTGAATTCAACATTGAATTCTGGCTCTCTGGTTATATGGCCTTAATAAAGGGCATCATCACATTATCAGTTTGATATTAAGGGTAAAACTTTTTTTTTAAATTGACTAATTGTGTCATTAAAAATGTCTATATCATTGTTAGAGCAGTGTATAGTATTGTTATTTCTTAATGTCCGTGGTAAAGAAAAGAAATATCCCGTATTTGTGTGATAGGCTTTAATAGAAAAAAAAGTATTTTATCCTCCTTGTTGATTTTCTTGTCGGTGTATTAATGTTGATTTGTGATAAAATGTTTGGTGTATCAATTGATGGACACATAATTTTGTACAAAAGGAATACATCGGAAAGTTTACGTCTGACTGACGGAGATTGTAGTTTATAGTGCTAAATTCGATTATTATACATTCTAAATTGATCAGATAAGACTTCCCAATATGCAATCATTTGGGCTAATTTTCTTTGTATGGATTCGATTCTGTAATTATGAATCTCGTAATTAGTAAACCAAATAGTGGATGCGTAATCCAAAATACTTCACACTTCATAATAAACTCAATAAATTGCATACAACACATACTGGTATTATACAAGTAGCAACACAAGCTTTCTGTTTAAATGCAGCTTCATTGATGCTAAATATGTCCATGTCCAAAGTGATTCTATTTAACAGCAAGATTGCCCTCCCAACCAGCATGATCATTGGCAAGTTGGTCCTGCAGGCAGGGAGATAAAACGGAGATAACCATCGGGAACATATAAATTAATTCCTCCATGATAGCGGAGTTTTCGAACTATCCACGAATCAGTCTGAAGGAATGTGTAACAATGTGTACATCCCTTCTGACCCGCAGATGGTTCATTCGGAACATACATAAGAAAAAGTCGGTAGGATAGAGCCACGGGTAGTAGCCATACTCCCTCAGGTAGATGGGCAATCCAGCTCACTAAAAATTAAACAGGCTGATCTTTATACCCTACACGTCCGCCCTGATGATGGACACTGCAAGACTGTCCGAAATGTTACACCGCAACGTCTTTATGTCCCAAAAATGATAGGCTTATTAATGTTTTCTGTGAAACTCAATAGAAAAATGATTTGCCACCGATAAGTTATTACTATTTGGAATATTTTTCTTGGCAAAAACGTGTTTTACAATTGTATAATACGATATGTAGGTATAATATTATACCTCTGTGTTCTTTGCTTGTTCTGAGCTAACTAAGTAGGATTACCTTCTTAGGAAACCTCGCAAATGTAAGTAACTTAACGTATTAACCTTGTCTGTTACCGTAAGTGAAACACTGAAGACATATCAATACTCTTCTTTCTCATCGGCAGAATATTCAGTGTTCGGTGATATCAATAATGTATTACATTTCAATCTTCCCAACAAGCCCTCCATTGATATGCTTGGTGTAACCTTAAGTGATCAGCTCAGGTATGGGGTTCCATCGAAGCCAGAGCAATGTTAGCCTCTCAGAAGCTGGGCGTACTGTACAGAGCCCGCAGATACTGCAGATAGTACACAACTGCTGACTCTGCAGAAATGGGCGGTCCGTTTGATAGATTCGCCTATCTTAACAAACGGAATGCAATCTTTGGCGGACAGACGTTAGGTGGGAATGCTGTCCTTGATCTACCGGTATTTTAATAGAAGATGCTCTGAGAAACTAGCGTCACTGATCCCTTCTGCACCGATGCACAGTCGGGAAATATGCCAAATGTTCCCCCAACATTTGCACACAGTTGACATTTGTCACATGAGAACAGGTCGCTTCTATGACTCGTTATTGTGTTCAATAGCTCGGCTGTAGAATGATCTGCCGGTCTCTGTGTTTCCTTCCTCCTACAATATGGCTCTCTTTGAGACCCAGGTTCACTCTTTCCTATCCTCTAAAAGACCCTCCACACAGCATCCCCAAAGACGATATAGGCCTTAAAGGAAATTATTTCCCTCAGGGCCTCCTGTCTGGAGTTATTGTGAAAAGTAATAAAACATAGAATTATTGAATAATACGCAAACATTTTGTTGAGTCTCAAGTGCCCGAAGTCAGTAGGACTATGGCATCCCCAATATGGGTATGTTGTGAGGCTGAAAGGGGGAAGACGAAGCTTGTAACACTCTTCCACTGACACAGTAATATATGTTTGTTTTGTTTGCGTTATAGCGGGAGCCGGATCGAACTGAACAAAAGTGCCACCATCAAGCCCAATATTGATATATTTCCTGGCCGTGGAAGGTTAACTTCGTGGCACTGCAACTTTGGTTAAAGATTCCAGTGCATCTAGATTGTGGAAAGTCTTTCTACCAATCGAAGGAAGAACTGATTATGTTTTGTCCATTTTTTGTGATGTGTTTTATTTGTTTATTAATTGTTTTGGAACAATTACAGAGACATGATCATATTTATAAAATTAGCATTGGGAAATTCAGAAGTGTTAATAATCCAGTTGAAAATGTTCACAGAATGCTCGTTGGTTTAGTTGTTAGTATCACTTGGTAGAGTTGCTAAATAATAAAAAAGAAATAGAACATAAAGCACAATATAACAAACAGAAAGGAAAGAAAAAGAACATGTTATACATTTAATAACACCGTAAGGTATAAAAACACAAAGCGTGAAAAAAGATATGGAAAGAGAAGATAAAAATTAAGCATGTAACAGTATCTTTAATTTATCCAAGAAACTGGTCAATAATGCATTAATATAAATAAAATAAAGTGGTTTAAAAATGTTTTATGATTCCTTAAATAGCGTCTATTAGGAACTTTGATGTAAATAGTATTTAGACAATGAGTGGTTTCGACCCATATAAAGTTAGTAGACTATCTCTTTCTTTTTTCCAAAGCAAGAAAATGAAAGTATTGAAGTCGTACCTTGTAAGAGGAAGGAGTTAAGGAGTTTGTGTGCTAATAAGTTATGGCCATGTAATTTAATTACCGTTCAGGTCCATTAAGCTCCATTGATCTGTTAGGCAGAACCTTAAGTTCTCTCACCTTGTTGCTGTAAACTGAAGACATAGCCCGTAGTGGGTTTCCAGTGGCGCAGTTGAAGAGCCCTATGCACGATGCTGGGCAAGGTTTGGTCCATGAAGTGGCTCCTCTCGGCGGGCGTCAGGTCATTATCCAGGAAGTTTGCCAGGCCCTGGAACAGTTCGGGGTCCCGTTCATCTTCATCGGGGTCTAGACTGATACTGAAAATACAACATGTTTGATTAAATCTCTCGATTGTATTATGCACATTATGCATCTTTGTATTAAAATATGTTATGAATTATTTCGGTAGATACATATTTTTAATATCATCATCCCATCCTGATTTTGCAATGCAGGTGATTGACAAAAACAATTAAATTGCTGAAAAAAAAGGTTATTTGGAACAGAAGGGTTTCCGGAAACCCTTCAAAACCTACTGGATTACAGAACTGCTCTTGGAAATGGTGGACTGTAAAAGAATAAAAAAAATGTTTGAAAAATAAAGCCAGAGAGCAGCTGTAAAACTCCAGTTGTAGAACTGGGTATAAGGGGGGTGTTATTAACCTTTTCTAAGCATCAAAATTATGTATGGCTTCCGTCACGCAGGGTTCTTTAAACTATCGAAAATTTGCAGTGCATGAGTCAGCCGCCCGCGCACAGGTCATGTATGGTGCGGCGTAGGAGGTGCGCTTCCCGCGTCTGAAAGGTTAAAAGCATTACCTGCTAAAAGTGTTTTTTTTCTAATGGACTTTTTTTTCAGTGTCTAAAAGGTTAGAATAAATTATTTGTAAAGATTTTTATTTTCACAAATCTACAGTCGATTGCTTGCCTTTCCCCTGCATAATAAGTGAAAGTTTTACAATACATCCATTTTTCAATAACCCCTCCACAGTTCACGTAGAATTTCTACATAAAGTTAGAAATCAATGAAAACAACAGACTGTCACTCTTGCTTACTTATTACCGGTAACTGGGTACTTACTTGCACATATCATGAATCTTCAACATGCCCTCCGTCAGCTTCTGCGTGGAGGAGGCCAGCAGCAGGTGCTTGAGATGCCTCTGCAAGGAGGTCCACCACGGCAGCTCGCACGGTAGCATTACCAGCGCCATCTTGCATCTACAGACAATGCAAAATTAAACTTACATTACACAAAAAATCATTACAATTAATATTTTTTATAACTATTGCATGTAAATTATATTGTTGTATGAGACATGTGGGACTGCACTAACTTCCCCACATACCGGAATAAACATTTATTATTATTATTATTCATTTTCTAACTAACTAACTAACTAACAATCCATCGCGCCGTTTTCTGCATATATCGTCTCATACATTCTCTTCTGTTCTTCTGACTTCTGACATGGCCCGACTCAAGTATTTGATTCACTCGATCATGCCAGGTCTTCCTCGGGTGTCCCCGGCTTCTTCCATTCACATTGGCGTCATATATTCTCGTTACACTCCTTTCTTCGTTCATTCGTTCTACATTCCTGTGCCTTAATTTCCTTAAAATCCTAAATTGCTATTGCCCAAATTACAGAAAATAGCATCTAAACTTAAAATTAAAGTAAGCTTCTCGGAATCGAAAACTAACCAATCCGGTAATTAAATAATAAAAAAAACACCAAAAATAAATAATAAGATACACAGAGTGCCTATCAATATTTGTTTTGTGTTTAAATTATTCTCCAAACGAATCTTTAATCAGTTTACTAAATAATTTAACTTGTAAAACATAATATTTTTCTAAACATTTCAGGTAAGTACCTTTCCTAGCTAGTAATAACGGTGGTCATCACCCTTAGTGTATTCTTTTTAAAATCATATGTTTTCTGTTTTGGTGAAACCAGTGATGAACGTAATATTTATTTCAGAAAAAAGTCAACTCATTTCGTACACAGTAGTAATTTAAAGTTAACGAAACGAATAGTTTGTTATAAGGTGGCGTACTATTATTAACGCTGTCCTCTGTCCCCGTGCATCCCGCCGATGTGCCGCCGCCAGATGGTTTTCAAATGCGGGTTTGACGTTTCTCCAACATTGTGAGAATTCTTATATAACTGGAAAAGTAAATGTGAATGTAAATGCGTCGCCAAACGTCCATATATTGTAGAATATTTAGAACGCCGGCTCGTGTTGGAAAAGCCGTGTGGTAATTCATTCGAATGGTGACATTTCATCATCACTTTATGTTTAGCTAAACGCGCGCGGCGCCCGGACCGGGGTGCAAAGTACAGCTTCCGCGATAAGTCATGGTCTTATATCTCCCGTCGGTTCTATCGATTGTAAAATATCTCACACTGCGACTGCACTCTGTGTGTGTAACCGTGTAGTGTGTAGCGTGTAGCCGTAACAGTCAGGTCAGAGTTACGGTTGGACTTCGTCTGTCCCGGCCGCGAGAATGTCCGCACCCGGAAAACTCTTCAAGGCTCTGATCCTCGGCGCGCCCGCCTCCGGGAAGGGCACCGTGTCCGCCCGCATCGTCAAGAAGTACAACTTCCAGCACATCTCCAGCGGGGACAAACTCCGCTGGCACATCGAGAACAAGACCCCGCTCGGCCTGGAGGTGAAACACTTCTTGGACGAAGGAAAGCTGGTGCCCGATGAGGTTATCATCAAGTTCATGATGGCGGAGATCGAAAAAGTGAAGGGAAAATGGCTGCTGGACGGTTTCCCGCGCACTGCTTCGCAAGCCGAGCAGTTATGGCGGGTCCAACCGGTGGACTTTGCGATCAACCTGAATGTGCCTTTCCAAGTTATTATCGAGCGCGTTAAAAGCAGATGGGTGCACCTGGCTTCGGGCAGAGTGTACAACACCAATTTCAACGCCCCCAAAGTGGCGGGAAGAGACGACGTGACCGGAGAGGAACTGACGCAGAGACCCGACGACACACCCGAGGCGGTGCAGAAGAGACTGAACATTTATAAGGAAATGACGGACCCCGTGATAAGTTTCTACAAATCCAAGAAAATCCTTCACGAATTCAAGGGATATACCACCGATGAGATCTGGCCCGAAGTTGTCAAGTTTTTAGATAATAAAGTGAATAATTAAAATATGTATTTTTGTAGTTAATTAGTTAGGAATTGTTCTCCGGTCCAGCCTCTGCGTGTGATGACACAATGTGCTCCAACTATATTTTTACATTCGATTTATGTGTAATATAATATTGTTACGAATCCATTTTAAACTAATATTACCTTAACTGAAATAAAATGTTTACAATTTGTTTCAAGAACCACAAAAGTATATGAGTTTTTATTTAATAATTATACTTTAAGTAATCGTAGAGTGTGTTGGAGCTAAGATACATCTTTGTTGTGATAAAATATCACATGGTGTTTAGTTAGGCACATGTCCAATAGACTACTAAATAATCTATGTTTATTTCTACCCATTGATTTACTATGCATATTTCCACCCTTAAACTGAATATTTCATTACTTTCTTTATTATGACAAGAATTAATTGCCGACATTGTTATTTTTAAAACAGTGGCAGTCTAACAATAACACTAAAGTTAATGGTTATCATTTATCATGAGAATGATAAAATCTGTTAATTAACTCCCAACACAACATAACACAAATATTATTTATTTTTGTCATTAAATACTATATTGCCAAACAATGACAACAGTTTATCTACATTTTGTTGTACCAGAAATCTTTTACACATTACTGGTTCAATGTCGCTTTTAAACGTATAATTTGATGTATTCAAATAAAGATAAGAACTACTTACAAAACATGTACACCTTCGAGGTATAGTGACTGTCGAATTTGAAAGTAAATAAAGAAGGTTACAGTTTTTTTTTATTCAACTTTCTGTGCCGTATAAAAAACAGGAGTGTTGCTATGCAAAATTTGCGCACCTAATTGTATGCTCTCTTTTCATGATGCATTAATTATAATTCCTTATCTTGCCATTTTAATAATGAATAATATAACAGAATATTTATCCTCTGTACTGATATGATAATGAAGCATGTTGCACCCACAAACCTTTACCTATCTTTCCTATATTGATTAGTTTTATGACGAATAATCATAAGAGTTCAAGGACATAATATTTTGATATTTTACTGATTTATAAATACCCTTACAGCAACTTAAATGTAAAGTTAAACAAAACTCTCGTGCCGTGCATCTATTTATTTTTGCATCAAGGAATTTGAACTTGCAATCTACAACCCGAATTTGTGTAACACGTCTCCTTTTATGGAAACAATCTTCCCAACGAGCCCTCCATTGATATGCTAGGTAACCTTAAGTGACCAGCTCAGGTATGTGGGCTCTATCGAAGCCAAAGTAAAAGTTAGCCTCTCAGAAGCGGAGCGTACTGTACGGAGCCCGCAGATACTGCAAATAGTACACAACTGCTAACCCTGTACAAATCTCAAGTGTGCCCCACTGTAGTATTTGGCAGCCACCTCTGGTCGGGAGCCTGAAAATATCTAAAAAAAAACCGTTAACTTTCTGCATTTGAGGGAAATTATTTCCCTCAGAGCCTCCAGGAGGGTAATTCCTCCTATAAAAAAATAATAATTCAACATCATTTTAAAATAAGCTCTTTTACCAAGAGACCATAATACATGTATATTTGTTTTTTTTTTTTTTATATGAAAAGAAATATTGATACAACTTTGAGAAAAATAAAGGTGCAGTTGTCAACTTTTGTTCTATTATTATATCATGTTCAAAGGGACATATCTTTATTATATCATGTTCAAAGGGACATATCTTTATTATATCATGTTCAAAGGGACATATCTTTATTATATCATGTTCAAAGGGACATATCTTTATTATATCATGTTCAAAGGGACATATCTTTATTATATCATGTTCAAAGGGACATATCTTTATTATATCATGTTCAAAGGGACATATCTTTATTATATCATGTTCAAAGGGACATATCTTTATTATATCATGTTCAAAGGGACATATCTTTATTATATCATGTTCAAAGGGACATATCTTTATTATATCATGTTCAAAGGGACATATCTTTATTATATCATGTTCAAAGGGACATATCTTTATTATATCATGTTCAAAGGGACATATCTTTTTCATATTATATGTAGACTAGATAACTAGGCCAATATATGCCTTGCCTATAGCTAGATCAGAGGTTCCTATCCTTACATGTCCCACCGCCCACTTTTGAACTATATCTAGTGCTTCCCCCATTTCTTTTGACACAATGTTTCCATCACCCCAGTTCTCCATTATGATAACGTTCTCTTGATAAATATTTACATGCATATTTCACGTTATGTACAACATTAATGTTGACCTGACAAGGGGTCCCGAGTAACGCTTAGGCGTTATAACAATGTAAAGAAAATGACAAAAATAAAACTATTAATCCGTCTACAAATCAATATAATAACTCAACCATAACTTTTGTTACATGAAGCTTTCAACGATGTACCTATGACAAATTTGAATTCATGAGAAAAATTTATAAAAATATTTTTGTTGCCCTCGCCCCCCATTTTAACCCTTCACCTCCTTGTAGCCCTTCACCGTCCCCATCTGCTCTTGAGGCCACCACCGCCCCCTTGAATCTCTCCGGGGCGACATAGCCCACGTTTGGAATCTCTGAGCTAGATGAAACGTCATTTGTTCTCCGTCAACTATTACTAGAACATTGTTTTCTATGCAAGGGAGAGAATACCTCTCTCAAGCCACAAACACTTTAAACAATATTGGATTTCCAGTACCAATAACATCTACACTTGATTGGCTTGTGTTATCAGTTACTTATGAGCCATTTATGACATCATTAACGAGATAAGGAAATATTTCTGTTTGACGTATTGAGAATTATAGTCCACTCACGCATTATCAAAATAAACAGTAACTTGACATAACAATATAGAAATTCTTGACCCATCGCTTCCCAACTGTCGGATTTGGTTAGCTTCACAGTCATGTTTTTAAAAAGGTTAAATTGTCACATCTGACAAGTTAATTAATACTTTGATAAATGTTTCCTTTATTGTCTGCAAAGTGAGTTACTTTAGATAATATTGTCCAAGATTATACTTAAATGAAAAAAGTCCTTTGTTTATATGATTATATTCTTGATGAAGGTTAAGATTAACGAAACTGGTTGATATATTTTATAAAATTGTTTGTAAATGAAGACGGAATTGTTGTTTTTTGTGCAAACTTAATTTGGCATCCGATGTTAAAATTATCTTGAAATGTGTCAGTGCTCAATGGGTTAAAATAAAAAGTACTTCATTTTTACGATAATATAATTCATCAAAATAGTGATTATTTGAAAATTTATGATTAGTATCTTTATTGATTAAATTTCCCCAAATCTGATAAGAGATTTTGCATTATCAATTATAAGATTGTCGAATTATGAAAACCCTGATCTTATATCCATAAATTACAGCTTCTGTTATCTCTTGCAATTGAAAAGGACATGACAAAGCAAATTCATGAAATAATCTTGTAGCAAATAATTCTTCTTTCCAAGTTAATATTGTGGCTTCACATCCTTCAATTTCTAGAAATGGGTGCTATGAAATGAATTACAAAATTAATTACATTTCAAGATAAACATTCCCGGCTTACGAATAACCTGACAATATTTGAAAATATCCTACTACCATCACACTAAGTGGAAAATGTTGCTTGTATCGTGATGGAGGACTTAGCCAGCCGAGAAATTGAACTCGAGGCGCCTAGGTGGGACCCAGACGCAATGCGAACTCAGCCACTGACCGGTCAATCAAACTGTCTGTTTTTATGCTCAATTTTTTTAAATGATTTATGTTTGCACTATCGATATTGTCTTAGGGTGGGTTGTTTCACAGCATTTGAAGGATTCATCAAAATTTCAAAGTTAATGTTCGTGCTCTGTGAATGTTCTATTCAAGTTCTGTTATTATTATATTATTGGCCATAGTGTTTGAATAATAACAGAACTTGAATAAAACATTCACTGAACTTGAATTTTAACTTTGATATTTTCATGAATACTTGAAATTCTGTGAAACAAGAGGATAAAATTATGGAAAGAGCAAACTTTTGGTAATTAAACTGTTTTATAAACCGCACAATCAACCCTGTTTCAAAATATGGGATATGTGTTGCCATTATTACCATCATATACAAATGTTACCTTTAGAAACTGTTTAATCTTATTTTAAGTGTCCACATACTTTATTTTATGTTTTGTTTATATTTTCCTTATACTCGTACCTACATTTACATACCTCTTGTACCAAAGTAAAAATAAATACTTAGAATAATAATGCAAATTGTTGTATGACAGGTTAGGGTATGAATTGTGCATTGAATATTTGAAAATGACCATGTTATTACCATGTCCTAGTGAATGTTGTTGCCAACTGAATAAATGAGCGTATTAGTTCCTTACAAAATCTATAAAAAAAATATGTATTGATTAGAAATTTGCCCAACTTTTCTAATATCTTTTAATTTTTTTTAAATATTTTTTTTCTTGGGGTAGGCACAGCTTTTCAGCCTTTATGTAGTGCACGCCACTGCTATAAACAGGTCTATAGTGATCTAGTTGGGTGAATCCGTTGACAAACTTCTAAAATGTAGTTTATAGGGACTTTTATTCCTTTTTTGTTATATATTAATTCGTTTTGTTAATATGTAGTGCACGCCACTGCTTTAAACAGGTCTATAGTGATCTAGTTGGGTGAATCCGTTGACAAACTTCAAAAATGTAGTTTATATGGACTTTTATTCCTTTTTTGTTATATATTAATTCGTTTTGTTAATATGTAGTGCACGCCACTGCTTTAAACAGGTCTATAGTGATCTAGTTGGGTGAATCCGTTGACAAACTTCTAAAATGTAGTTTATAGGGACTTTTATTCCTTTTTTGTTATATATTAATTCGTTTTGTTAATATGTAGTGCACACCACTGCTTTAAACAGGTCTATAGTGATCTAGTTGGGTGAATCCGTTGAAAAACTTCTAAAATGTAGTTTATAGGGACTTTTATTCCTTTTTTGTTATATATTAATTCATTTTGTTAATATGAAAAAAATATAAATAAATAACACCGAAGCAAAAGTACAAAATATCATCAAATATAGCTATATATATAAATAAATAAATAAAGTAAATGTACATCTTATTAGTATACTTGGATTTTTCTGTTTTTTTCTCATGCTTGAATCAAATGCGATTCCATTATCTCGTCCAAATGTTAATTCTTATTTGATTATTTTTAATCCAAATTTGCTGGCAGTCTACGATGTCTGCAAGAATGTATTATTATTTTGTAAACAACCCAATTTGTGATATTCGGATGCATTTTCTGCCATAATAACTAAGTGATTCCCTTTGTGTAATGAGGGCCCCGAGACTAATTGATTCACTACCGATTCCTGATTCCTTTGTAGTCTAGCTTATTTTAGTACTGAAAACATGTGAAACTTACTTTCCTTTTGAAGATATTGTAATACATTTAGTTGAAGTTCATTCACTCGGTTCCTTATGACTTGTGACTCACAAATTTATATTAATGTTATGTACTTACAATAAGTTATGTGTATATGTCTGGAACACATGTTTATAGAATGTTAAATTATTTTTAATTACCATAATTGAGGCACTGAGAACCAGATAGGGAGAAGTGTAATATCTTGGTGCCGCACAGACTCAACAGTCAGCATTGTAGTGACAAGTTCAGAAAACATGTTAATTAAACAGTATGTCATAGACGGAATCTGTAATAAACTATGTGCCATAGGAACTCAAACGCCTAATTAGTATGAACTTGGTGAAATCGCGCAGTTATTACAGTTGGTGAAATCGCGCGCTTTTTTTGTGTTATTTAACGATTTTTATTAACAAAATATGAGTTTCACTACCCGATAATCACGTGTAAATGAAAACGATATTAATAATTGTAAAAAAAAATATAGTTTTCTAGCATTTTAAACCATAATGGGAACAGAGGTGAAATGTTTGAAAAAATGTTAATATTTTAGATATTATTAAAATATTAACGTCAGTAAAAACATTGGTTTTCAGTGCGCATTATGTTGTTACTTAAATAAATCAATAACAAAGAAAAGTTTATTATTTCGATGCTATAAAATTACAAATTAATTTGTTTGTCGCTTAAGTTTGTTTGGCATCAGCGAAATCAAAATGGATTGATGAAATGAAAGGATTATCAAAATTCTCAAAAACTTCAAAAGCATTGTTCTCAAAACTGCCCAAAAGGCATATAAACCCCTCTATCTAGTTCTCAGCGCCTTAATTCTGGTTTGATATGCACATATTTTCTTTAGTACTTACCTTTATTAATATAAAAAATGAATTGATTTAAAATTTATACTCGTATATATAAATGCTAATGGGTTTGAATGACATGAGTTAAATCTGAGAATATACTCGTAGCAGTCTCACTAATGTTTTCTTCAACATTATGAAGGAGAAGAGACCTCTGCCAGTGTATTCAAAAGTCAAGTCAAGTAATGAAAAACTTATTTTGAAAAATCTGTAGAGTATTTACAGTGTTTACTGCTACCACCAGTTCAAGTAATTGTTACCAGATTTTAGGAAGTTATCTCATAAAATATAGCTAGCCGTACACAAGAATAGGAAATCTCTAGAATATATCTGAACCTTTTTAATGGTAAACTAAATGTATCACAGATGGCGCTAATTGAAATATTTTAGAAAAAAAACTCTTTTGGCACTTAATGCTTTTAAATACTGAAGTTGCTTATTTATTGGCGGGTGTACACTGTGCACACGGAATATGAAATGGAATACATTGTTATTATAGGTTTAAAGTCCAAGTCCTTGAACAAACTTATAAAAGTAAAATATATCATCGCAGGAAAGCAATATTGCTGTAAAAGCCGAGGTCATGTAAATATAAAAAGCAGGACTTTGAGGCTTATATATCACGTGGTACAGGTCTTATTTTTCACCGTAGAGTCACGGGACCCAGATAGATCAGTGCAGAAAAAAAATTCCTGTGGAATGGTGTATACAAAGCGTTTTCGTGGGTAGTGATGGTTACAACAGTATTGTTTTTCTGCGACGATATAGAGTGTAACTCTACCATATAACAGTATTTTTATCTCAATA
>JAHDVE020006386.1:0-29970 GCA_022606495.2 Halesus radiatus | reverse complement strand
GAGTGACGGACGTATTGATCCATCCTTCCCACTGCGATACAAGGCGATCGATCGAGAGTGCGGCTGAAGAGGTCAAAGGGTCTCCCTCAACCGGCCTCCCACGATCCAGCCCATCATCCCTATAGATGGGCAGACGAGTCCGCCGCGAAAACCGGAACACCGGGACGAGAACCTCACCCCATGAACCAGGGCACCCCTGCTTAGTGGAGGAGAGTTGGTAGAGGTCATAGTAGGGATGCTGAAGTTTCAGCCAGTCGACGGCATCGAGAGTCACTTGGTTCAGCACAGATGTGCCATAGGGAAACTGAGAAAGGGGACATTCTTTTAAGATTGTTTGAATGTGGACACAAGTTCGGAATCCTTTGGGCCCCGCTTGCGCATCATATACGCACAACGAATGCGTTTTAATGAGGTCCACGTCTTCCGTGGGATAGAGAACCCTGGCAATTTAATAGTAAGGTGCTAGTTTTTCACGTCCGGCGTCTGCCACTGAGCTTGCCATGACTCTTCAGGGAGTTCAGGGGAGAGAACTAATGAATGGTTATCGGCGGTACCCATCCCCGTCTCCCAAATTGGATAAATAAAGCTCAGATTTTAATAGGTTCTATAAAATATACATAACATTCCAACTGCCATATTTTTTCAGAGAGCGAATCATTTGTACGTGAAAACGGGTCGTTTCCACGACTCGTTCAGTGTTTGACAGCTCGGCTGTGGAATGATTTGCCAATCCCTGTGTTTTCTGCCTCCTACAACATGGGTACCTCCAGTAACACACTTCTCCCTTTCCCCAAAAAGACCTTCAACACGGCATCCTCTGAAGATAACACAGACCTTGAGGGAAATAATTTCCCACACGGTTTACTCCTACGTGGAGTTGATATAAACAAGTTTCCATTATTTAAAAGTATTGAAACAAAGTATCCTTCTTACCGGCAGTCCGAGCAATTCTCTCGGAGTATTCCGAACATTGTTTCTTAATATTTGGAAGTCCAATTTGTATCTCCGCACGCGACTCATCATCTTCATCTCTTTTGAGTGTCCCAGGCTCCATCTTGACGATGACGCTCTCAGGGTTAGGAAGAGCCATGACTATACTATTTACTGAGAGACGATCTACGATGCTTCACAGTTTGTTTTAGCTCACCATAGAAAATACCTGCAACGAAACACTAGCATTCATTATTACAATAATGCAGAATTATATTAAGTGTTGTTTTACAATATTTAAGCAATATTTTGAAGATCTTAGCTCTAACTAAGCCAAATCAGGAGTCCAAGCAAATCTCTAACTTACTGAAGTGCGAAACGTGTAAAAAGTCGATGAAATTCGAATGCGTTCAAAAACAAATGAACTCCGGGCTACATAAATGCGGTTCAAGTAGAAATCAGCCCACTGCAGAGCCAGATGTTGGAAAACGCATGAAACATAACTGCGCAGACGAAATTAGAGTAATAACATATAGATTATATTTTGAAATGTCACTGGCGTCCGGAACGACAGTGTCTGCAGATCTCCACGCAGTGACGGATCCTTGACGACCAAGGAAATTGAAGTGAGGTCGTGATCTTCAGTAATAACGAAACGATTAAGAAGAATAAGAGATAAAGTATACATTTCTGTATTCTTTAAATTGAAATTGAAATAATAATAATGTTCATTATATAAATTGAAAATACACTTTGTATATACCACTTTACTTAAAATATATAAATATTTCTACATGTTTCGATAGCAATGCTATCATCTTCAGGAATAAATGAATACTAAAAAATAATTTCAAGTATAGAAAAATGATAAAAAATTTAAAACAATAATTTAAGAATATACAAAATATGAGCATAAACAAAAATGAATTAAAGTAGGTAAGTAACAGATTAAAATGTTAATGACAAAATAATTATAAAACATTGAATAATACATTTAAATTAGAAATATAAATAAAAATTATCATTATTAAATATTAATATGAAAATAAATTTAAGAGATAGCTATTTTTAAAAAATATTTGATTATTTATTAAATTTAATTCGCTATTAACACTTTTTCTTATTTCTAAAATTTCAAATTTATCTAATTGTAAACTAGTTGTATTTGTATGTAAAACTTTTAAACCTTTATTTATATCAAACGAATGATTGGTTTCTAAAATATGATTTGCAAATTCAGAATAGTTGTTATTATTTAAACATCTTAGGTGTTCCTTAACCCTAATACTGAAATTTCTACAAGTCTTTCCGATGTAAAAATAGTTGCAATCAATACAAATCAATTTATATACTCCTGATTTATTCAAAATATTATCTTTATATTTGTTATTTAAAATGTATTTTTTTAATTTATTATTGGTATAAAAAGCTGGTTGGATAGTATTTGGCAAGTTTTTAATTATTAAATTTGCGGTATTGTTATTTAAAAATAATATTTTTCTCCATTGCTTATTAACATCAGTTATTTGTGGATATACATAAGATTTAATAAATTTTTTCTTAAGCTTTTTGTTTAACATATTGTTTATTAATTTAGTACTATAACCATTATTTATTGCAATCTGTTTAATTATATTTAATTCTTTGTTAAAATTATTATTTGATAATGGTATATTAACTAATCTACTAAGATAAGAATGAAAAGCTGATAATTTTTGAGAAAATGGATGATTAGAAGTATTATGTATAACAATATCTGTATAAGTATCTTTACGATATATATTAAATTCAAATTTATTATTAACAATAGAAATATTTAAGTCTAAGAAGTTTATGTTAAAATTTTTTGTCCTATTTCTATGGTGAATTTAATTTTTTTATGGATTTTATTTAGAAAATTTAGGAAAATATTTAGTTGTCTTTCATAACCAGTTCAAATACAAAACACGTCATCTACATATCTTTTCCAAAAATAAACATATTTTAATAATAAAGCGCAACTATTAAAAATTTTATTCTCTAAATTGTCTAAAAATATATCAGCTAATAAAGGGCTAATACTAGACCCCATTGATAAACCATCTTTTTGTTTAAAAATAATATTATCAAATTGAAAATAGTTTTGCTTTAAAATAACATTAAATAAATTATATAAATCTTGTGATTAGGTCTTAGGAATATTTGATGAATTGAGTAATTTATTTATAATAATTTTGCTTTCATCAAGTGGAACACTCGGAAATAAATTAACAACGTCAAAAGATACTAAAAATGCATTATTAGGGATATCCAAAGATTTTAACTGATCAACCAATTCTAGAGAATTTTTTATTGTATATTTAGGTTTGAAAATATTACTATCCAAAAATATTTTGTTAATTGTAGATGCTAATTTATAACTAGGGGCATTACAATTAGAAACTACCGGTCTAATTGGTTGATCAATTTTATGAATTTTTATTAAGCTATATAATTTAGGAATTTGAGGATTTTTTAATGTATTATATTATATTAATAGCATTGCTATCGAAACATGTAGAAATATTTATATATTTTAAGTAAAGTGGTATATACAAAGTGTATTTTCAATTTATATAATTAGTAATGATGCCACAAAGTTACCAAGCATTTGAAGAAATTATAATAATATGTTCACTAGAATCTCCTGTGCTGGGAATATTATTTGTCACATTAAAAGTAAATAATCTGAGTATAATAATTATAATAATTTTATTATATGTATCTACCCAAGACGACAATGATTTGTAATTTTATTTTATATACAACAAAGAAAAAAATAATAAATTAAAGAGTTTTTACAAGAAATTAGTTTTACGTCAAAATTCATTTGGAGATAAAACATTTTTCAGGACTATTTTGTGACCTATAAAATAAGTAGAATGGACGTAGGACCATTGACCTCTCGCGTACAGATATTGTGTCTTTTTAGTACAGTTGTGTTGCAAAGGCGTGTAGTCAACTAACTGACCTTCACGCCATTTCCCCGCAGAGATATCCAAAGAGGAAGGACCACCTAACAGCTCGTCGCTTTATCATTTTCATACGTCGTCATATATACACTGTTCTTCTATTCTGACAGTAGACATCGCCCGACTCGAGTATTTTATTAATTTGATCTTGCCATGTCTTCCTTGAGCGTACGTGACTTATTATATCATTCAATTTCGCACGATTCGTTTATCAACTATACATGTCCAAATCATCTAAGTATTCCTTTTCTAACGTATTCATTATGCTTACATCAGGGTTTGAATCACCCAAACTATGGTTAACGTAACGAAGACCGCCTCACCAAATTTAAACTCAAAATGTTAAATGAAAACATGTTTTTATCGATGAGATAAAGAATAAAACTATAATCGAGTAGGGTAAAGTATTTTAGAAATACAGATAGCCAATTACAATCGAATAAAGAAAGGAAATTGAGGTTCTTGTAGATACGAATTGAAAATGAAAACTGACACTACAGGCAAGACATGTAACGATGCATAGACAAAGCTGAATAATAGACTATTAAGAATTACTCCAAACCATCCGCGCAGCAGTAGGTACTGGTAGTATATAAATAATATTACTATTTTAATTTAAAAACACTTTTATTTGTTTTATACTTTATCCGATAGGTTCCCGCTACTACCTTAGCTTCTTCAGGGCAGTATATTAAATAAACACACGTTATTATTTGATCCATTTTGTTTGGAACGCCGAGCTCCCGTGGCCTAATATTTGTATATTGTGCTGAGTCAAATTTTGCGCTGACTGTGATATATCCTTTGTAATACCTATAAGAAATTACCAAATTCACAGACCTACTTAGTTTCTAAAATGTGAATTTCAAGTAATAATAATTCCCAGACTAGACAGGCCATAAAAAATTTGCACAAAGGGCTAGCCGCGCATATTTTTGTTCAGTCCGAAAACGATTGTAAAGTACTACATCGTAAAGTAAATACCCTTAAATACTATTTTAGAAAGTCGGCTTTATTTTATTGGACAGCAATAAAAACCTTAAAGGAAATGAGCCGCCCGGCGGAGTGAGCCACCAAAGAACAGGGGTCATAAAAAGATCCCTACAAGTAGACAGGCAAGGGGGCTCTCTGAAGAGAGAGTCGGGTTAAGTCTTCCGCCCAGGAAAGACAGTGGGGTTTAGCCTTCCGCCCAGGAAGGTTCCTATTCTCGCTCCTCAGAGAGGCCGCCCAGGTCTTCTGACCGCGAGTGATTATTACGCTTCCATCCCAGAAGGAAGTACGATCTCCGACTTTCGGAGATCTATATGCAGAAGTCGCCCAGGCTCTGCACCGCGAGTGAGTTTTACACTTCCGTCCCAGAAGGAAGTCTGGTCTTCGCCCTTCGGCGATCTACCGTAGAAGTCGCCCACACTCTGCAACGCGAGTCGAACCCCCCGCTTCTGCCCAGGAAGTTACTGATCTTTGCCCTTTGGAGATCAAACCCCGGAGACCGCCCAGGCCTCTGATTATCGCCGCGTTTGTATCTAATCCCGATCCAGAGGCACTTAGATACCTAGTGCGAACGCGAGGACTCTGCATACAAAGCAGTCACTGGACCCTGGACAGAGTTCAGTGAAGGGAAGTCCCTTTGAACTCTCATGATAATTCTTCCACCCTGTCAGCCAAGTGAATCTCTAACTTTAAGAATCAACTTTTTCGTATAATTAAGCCAAGTGAATCTCTAGTTTTAAGAATTCAAACTTTTACATAGATTGAACGAAGTAAATAGTTAATTTTAACTACAAATACTTACCTACCTACCTAGTTTTATTGAAATTTTGTGTCTAATTAAGATTAACTTTAGTTTAAAACTAACCCCACGATTATCGAAATAAATGACTTGTTGTAAATTCGTAAAATGCTTTTCAGTTCCTGACCTTTTTGCGTTATTCCTAGAATTATAATCCACTTCGCTAAGTATCGTCTTATCAAATGTTTACTACAACTCCACACTGTACAGAGTCAGCCAGACTCGGCCATGAGCGTCCCTGTCAAAATCCATATGCAATATCTAGATTTTCGAAAAGTTTTTTTGTATATAATAAAACATCGACTTGCCAAAGGAGTTATCTTTGGACGTCTATCCAGTTTTATTTTAGACTGAGGAAACATAGATTATTGTACATAATTGTTTTAATAATATGTTCGCTATTTCATTTACCAGTTACGTTAACGTTTTGCTAACTGGATGATGAACAACTTCTTTGTTTTCCTACCCTATATTGGTATACCAATTATTTATAAAATGCCTACAATGTACAATACTCACTTCTTGTACCAGTATTATCATAATACAATTCGATAGCAGATAATAACACTTGTATTACGCAATATGTCACCACTCCGTTTGGCAAGATTCTCATCCGAAAACAGCCAAATACATAGATACTAACAGATACAAGATATATCCATAAAGTGTAAATGTTTTATTCCGTTATATTTTCATATCAGAGAAATGTAAAAAAAAAAAACATTAACGGTCAACGATACAAAGCGAACGAATAAAATTGTCAACGTCATAAATATCAGAATGTTGTGAAAGTAACTAGATATTCTCAATTTCTAGTCCATTGTGTCTATGTCCGAGCATAATTTATATAACTGTACACAAACATAATCTTCATGTCCATTGTTAATACACGTCAAATTCGTGTGCATTCACATTTTTCGACGGGTTGTTGAATCGCAGGATCGCTGAAAGAGTGGTTAATCACTAAAATTATGTAGTGTCCTACCACTCCTTCATTGAGTTTTTCCATGAGCATTTACACTAAAGAACTATGGACAAGGTACAAACACGGCGTCATGAACACACTTCTAGTATAGTATAACCATGCTTACCGAGATCTGTTCGGCCTTCCTTGGTGATGCAGCGCCTCGCATATGTTCGCAGGGGGAAGGGTGGATGGGTTCGCGGGTTTGATGCTCCACAGAGTAGCCGGGACGAGTCAGCGCTACCGGTGATCGGAAAACCCTCTTGTCCGGGCCGTGGCACGGCTCGCCCCTACACCATAGATGGAGAAATTCCCTCAAGTCACCGTAGTACAAGTGCTAAATATTTTCACCTATTTTATTTTTTTTACATTCTGTTTCCACATTATACAGTTTATTTACATATATTGCCTTACACGGCAGAGAGAGTATTGCACTAACCGCATTGTTCAGCTGAAATAAATACATTATGGAAGTCTCATTTTGACCCGTTATTTCTGCACAAATATATCCCTTTCACACCCTTGTGAATTTATCGTTCGAACAAGAACTATTTAAGTACCAACACTAGTATCAGTATTTACCACGGAAATATGGAGCGAGGCACCGTACGCCATGAATCGTATTGGTTGGGAGTTGGGAAGACGTTCGGTTGTCGCCCGGCACAGCAATAGGCGCAGAGCGCATACTAAAATAAATTCATTAAAAATCCGTATTCTACAATATAATAGAAAATGAATCTTTTATTATGGGTATTAGAAAGCTACTCGAATCTTCTTCCTCTTGTACTACTCGTGTCGGGGACCCATCGCATCGACAAGGTACCTTCAGGCTCCACGTCCTGTGCCACGTCAACGGCATCTGTCCATAGTAGGTACAGCCTCTCCTAACACAGCCTCTGGAGTTGTTTCTCCCACCCCTGACTAAGGCAACCCACTATACGTCTTCCCTCTCGAATAGCACTCAGAATTTTCTACTGAATACCATCTTCTGGCATTCTTAACACGTCCTCAAGCCACTTCAGTTGCGACTTTCCAAGAAGAGTAGCAGTGGTTCGATGTTTACCTCCTCCCAGGTCGTCAAGCTTCTAATTCGATCCCATTTTATGACTCCTGCAACTACTCTACAAAATTTCATTTCGGCAGCTTGGGCCCTGGAACCTGTTCGCTCTTTCAACATCCCGATATGGTGACCATAAGCAAGGGAGTAAGGGAGATATACTGATCTATGCTGCCAATTGTGTATTTTAAATAAAGAAATAAAACTATCCAAATCCATTTGCTCACGTAAACCAAAACATTTATTTTTTGTTAATGATTATTGTTTGTTTTATTAAATCCAACATTTAAAAAAAATATATCATAAAAAATTCTTTGCGGTAAATTTAACAAAAGCAATTTTAGTAAAATTTTGAAATACAACCATAAAACTTACATTTCATCAACCTCATTTAGTACATCTACGGCTGATACAAAAATTATGAGTTCCTTAAAAAAAGGTTAACTTGGAATTCCAGACAAAATAACTATTAATATATCGTTATTATCGGAATATTCGTTACTTAATTACTTATTCTACAAACGTGAAATGGGTATATCATTAAGAACAAAAACAAACAAAAACGAAATAACAACAATCGAAAGTTAAATTATTAATAATGTGTATTATTCTCCTCAAACTAATGTTAAATTATTGCAAACATCGAGCAGTTTTATTGGTCCTTCGACGTTACATCTTTTTCCAAAAGAACTTCAAACGTCAACTAGAATAACGCCATATAAAAGAAGTAAAATTGTGGCTGACTGATCTAGATGTGGTAACATTACTTCTGTAAAATCTTTTTTATTTCTATTTATTTCCCTTATCTCCAATACTGGTTACTTATGGGAAATTATAATAAATAACATATAAGATGGGTACTTTTGATCTGAAACAAATCCAAATGGTTCAAAACGATATGGTAAAACAAATAGTTGTCACTAGTATTTACGGACAGAGACATGATACCCTATCGCTACTCCAGAGTGCGTAAAGTTTACCTGTTAAGGCTATGGAACAAAATTGCAATTCAACATATATTTAACGCGCAACACTTTCATTTATATACATATAATAATCTCGACCAGTTTCGGAAGTACCCTTCCCTCGTCAGGAATAAATTAAAACTAAACCACGCCAAAATAATGATAGATATATATTAATATTTGGGTGTTGGAGTATTGTACGAACATATTTACGACTATAAATCCCTTGAGAAAATAAATGAAAATGTAATGTCGAAGACTGGAGACTTAGTCAGATCGCTTTCAACTGAGACTGGGGAGGCGCTACTTTCCAGAAGGGCTGTCCCGTGAATGAGTCTTCTGATGTTTCATTAAGACCGACTTTCGTGAACACGAATAACTGCAGTGGGAACAGGAAAAAGGTTTTTCTCCAGTATGGGTAAACATGTGAAGTTTCAATTGCTGCTTTTGAGAACATGAATAAATACAAATGGAACAAAAGTAAGGTTTTTCTCCAGTGTGTGCACGAAAGTGTTTTACTAAGGCAGACTTTCGCGAACATACATAACTGCAGTAGGAACATGAAAAAGGCTTTTCTCCGCTGTGGGTCAGAAAGTGGTTTTGTAAAGATCCTTTTTGAGAACACGTATAGCTACAAAACGAACATGAAAAGGGCTTTTCTCCGGTATGTGTAAGGATATGAAGTTTTAAACTTCCTTTTTGATAACATGAGTATTCGCAGGAGGAACATGTAAAAGGTTTTATTCCAGTATGGGTAAGCATGTGTTGTTTTAAATTTCCTTTTCGAGAACATGAATAGTCGCAGTAGGAACATGTAAAAGGTTTGTTTCCATCGTGAGTTAAAAGATGGTTTTTTAAATTTCCTTTTCGACAGCAGGAGTAGTCACAATAGGAACACGAGAATACTTTTTCCCCAGGATACGTCTCCAGGTCTGTAGAAAATTCTGAAATAATAGCGAATAAAGCTTAATAGGCGTAATGTAAATTATATCACAAAATAACGAAATTATTTATAAAGCGCAAAATGTGAATAAAAACGAACGAAAAAAAGTTTTACCAGCTGTCTGAGTAATTCCTTCAGAGTGCTCTAAGCATTCCTTTTTAACATCCGGCAGGTCTATGTCTATTTCCATGTACGGAATTCCCCCTCCATCTTCTTCTTGGGGCCCTGGTTCGGTCTTGATCGTAACATTTTCCACATGAATTCCACCTGGAATACCAAAATAACAATACATAGATTAGTTGTGACAAACTAAGTATTATATCCTAAATTACCGTCGTCCATTTCCGAGAGACAACCTACTTAAACAAAACATTGTAGCCAAACTGGGCAGAGAGTAATTCACTCAACAACCGGCAGTTTATATTGGCGACATCTATCTACAATGAACAGAGACGGTCCTCAGCTCCTAGATACAAACTCTCTGCGCTCTCTTCGGTTGGTAGTCAATTCTGCTTCACCTCGCTTCCGAGGTTCAATCCCATTTTAAGGATGCTTTGATATTTATTTCAATTTATAATGTTAAATCTGTGGTAATTTTATCCTAATGATTTTTCACAAAAACGGCGCAAAACAAATTATCCAATTAACATTATTATTACAACATCGGTCTTTTTCTTTCCCCAAATAAACCCTCCACTTCCCAGGAGGGAAATAATTTCGCTCAGGGCCTGCAATGCGAAGTTGATACGAAAAGGATTACATTTTTTGATTAAAATATTATAACAAAATATTTTTATTACCAGCAGTCTGAGATATTTTCTCTGAGTATTCCAAGCATTGTTTCTTAACATCCGGAACATTAATTTTTATCACCTCACGTTGCACATTAGTTTCATATTCTTCTGTCTCTATCTTGACACTGGCGCCCTCTGCAATATGAAGAGCCATGCCTATACACCTACTGGTAGAGTTCTGAACTACGACGCTTTCCAATCTGTTTCAGATCACAATAGAAAACACCTGCAACGAAACATCAGAATTTATTATTAAAATAATAATAAACTATTCTTTCTTTCCTTTTTTATAGATTTGGAAAGAAATTAAAAATAAATTATATTAATAAAATGCAGTTGTAATATTTTACTATTTAAAAATGTTCCGTAGTGAATTTAGTGCAGTTGTGTGAAAAATTCATAAAAAATGGGTTGAGCATACATATTATAACTAACTAAGGTTCAGTAGAAAAATACATAATGCAGAAGAAAGAAATATACTGTTAGGTTCATAAAAATAAATAAAAAATAATTGCACATGCGGATTTTCAAAATATTTCACTTTATTTTTTACTTTACGTAAATCGAAATATTTGTAAGGGGATCGACGCCATCTTTAATGTTGTTAGTATGATATGACATTTGTCGGAAGCGCCAACTGCAAAATCATCTTATTATTTAACCCAACCTAATAACCTAAGAACCTAAAAATTATTATTTAACCCAACCTAATAACCTAAGAACCTAAAAATTATTATTTAACCCAACCTAATAACCTAAGAACCTAAAAATCGTCTTATTATTTAACCCAACCTAATAAACTATGAACCTAAAAATCATCTTATTATTTAACCTGACCTAATAACCTAAGAACCTAAAAATCGTCTTATTATCATACTAACAACATTAAAGATGGCGTCAATTTCCCTTACATATTTACGTATTTTGATTTACGTAAAGTAAAAAATAAAGTGATATATTTTGAAAATCCGCATGTGTAATTATTTTTTATTTATTTTTATTAACCTAACAGTATATTTATTTTTTCTAAATTATGTATTTTTCCACTGAAGCGGAATTGTGTAAAATTACCCCAACTAAACTTCACGCATATTCCCGTGGGTTTATACGGATAGGATGGACCGCCAAACAATCTTGTCATACAGTTCTGCTATTCTGACTCTTGATGGTTTCTTTCACTGTCGCGCCAGATGTTCTAATTCCAATCGTTCATCCGCTCTACGTGCTCTAAAGATCTAAGCATCACTTTCACCATCCATTTATATCATAAAAAGCTAGGTTAAAGAATCGAAAGCCGCCTCATAAAATTTCTACTCTAAACTTCAAATGAAAACATGTTTTTTTTTATTAATGAGTTAAATGATAGTTAAACTATAATCGAGTACAGGAAAGTAATTTAGAAACACGGGCATCTAATTACCGTCGAATAAGCAGAACAAATAAAGGTTTTTTCAGGTACAAATTAAGAGTGAAGACTGACAGCCTGAAGCCTGGACAGAGAAAATGCTTAGACAAAGCTAAATGATAGACTGTTTATGTTTACTGTTACATAAAGATTCTTTTAAATCCATCAGGTCATGAGATCTCTGCGATAATAATTATTTATCAAATACCGGCGGACGGTGTCAACCACCTCTGA
Organism: Halesus radiatus; assembly: GCA_022606495.2. Classification (NCBI taxonomy): domain Eukaryota; kingdom Metazoa; phylum Arthropoda; class Insecta; order Trichoptera; family Limnephilidae; genus Halesus; species Halesus radiatus. The sequence continues at coordinate 17,899 of JAHDVE020006386.1, read as the reverse complement.
TGTGGCCTGAGAGTTCTGAGACTATTAAATGTGTTCAGGAATCGACAGTGAACTTTGTACTACAGATTTATTTAACTTTAGTACAGCATTCCACCAAAATAAAATATAGTTTTTTTATGTGAATAAGTCAGATGATTCCGAACTGTACGTAGAGAAAAAGTATATCATCCAAATCTCTTTATTCCCCATATATTTCTCTTCACCTACACCATGCACCCTAATTGGGGATACCATAATTTCACTTACTCCGGAAAGTTGGGACCAGTTATTGCCACCACCATTCAATCGCCGATCTTGTACTGACTATAAATCGGACAACCGCACGCTCGGTCAACGTTCCAATAATAAAAATCCAAACTAGTGATGCCATTTTACCTAGAATCTATAGATCTACCGATATTCATAAAAAATCTACCGAAATTCATAATGCTGTTCTCAGAAATCGTTTCTATTTAGGTACTCATAATACTGGAAATTAATTAATAGTAGGTACACATGAAATAACAACTATCGGAAATCACAAAATCACCCATCATAGTCTTGATATTGATAAAACGGTGGTAGTGCAGTGGGTATAATTCTAGGAAAAACGCAAAAAGGTTAGGAACTGAAAAGCAATCTTAGGTAGTTACAACAAGTTGATAATCGTGGGGTTAGTCTTAAACTAGAGTTAATCTTAATTAGACACAAACATTCAATAAAACTAGATGAGCAAGTACATACTTAAATCTGCTTGTAAAGTCTTTGTACTTAAAATTAACTAATTACTTCGTTAAATCTACATAAAAGTCTGTATTCTTAAAATTAGAGGATCACTGGCTTATTTGTAGGAAAAAGTTGTTTCTTACGTAATAATGATAATTATAATTGAACGATTTATATAGCGCCGTTTTTGTGAAAAATCACCTAAAGGTCGCTGAAAGTTAGAGATTCACTTGGCTGACAGGGTAGAAGTATTATCATGAGAGTCAGAGGCACTTCCCTTTCTGATGGCTGTCCAGGGTCCAGTGGCTGCTTTGTATGCAGAGTCCTCGAGTTCGCACTAGGTATCCAAGTACCTCCGGATCGGGAGTAGGTACAAACGCGGCGATAATCAGAGGCCTGGGCGGTCTCCGGGGTTTGATCTCCGAAGGGCGAAGATCAGTAACTTCCTGGGCAGAAGCGGGGATTCACTCTCGGTGCAGATCCTAGGCGACTTCTGCAAGTAGATCTCCGAAGGGCGGAGATCGTACTTCCTTCTGGGATGGAAGCGTAAAACTCACTCGTCGTATTGGTTGGCGGGCCGCTCTGCGGGGCGGCTCATTTCCTTGAGGTGTTTATTGCTGTCCAATAAAACCTCAAAGGAAATGTCGACTTTCTAAAATAGTAATTAAAGTTGGTCTATTTTACGATATAGTACATTACAATCCTTTCAGGCTTGACCAACAATAGGCTCAGCTAGCATTTGTGTTAATTTATTTTATGGCCGGTCTAGTCTGGGAATTATTATTACCTGAAACGCAAATTTTTGAAACTAAGTATGTCTGTGAATTTTAGGTATTACAAAATGATATATCAATATCACTTTAAAAAAAATATCTGCTCTCGTGTTTCATCTTTTAAAATGTTAGAAAAATTTAACGACTTTCAATTTCATATCTCTCACCGCTCTTTCATAGCCGTTGCGCATGTTTTAGATTCGTATTTTATTTTTACGCGTTGCCTGAGTCAGATTACAGCGCGAAAAAATAAAACTATTAACCCCGATTACACATGGGATTACGTGCATTTTGCCGTTTAGGTGATTTTTTGTGAATAACAGCAGAGCAGAAATTATCCAATTATTATTATAATTATTCGCAAAATCCATATTTTTGGGTTAGTTGAATATTTTAGTATTTCTTCATTGATATAAACATACTTCAGTCATGTTTTATTCTTCAGGCAGCACGTTCGCTATGAACTCCTACCGAACTCATACTAAACTTCCAATGCGTGGAGAGTGGTTCGTGCGAGTTCGCCAACTGGGTTGAAGGTTGGGCCAACCTAGTTCCATCCGTAGTGAACGTTGGTCCAACGCACACGAACTACCCCTCTCCACAATAACCAAATCGTTCGAAGTTGGAAGGTTTTGCGATCCTGTGATCGTGACATAACACATTGCACGGTACTCAAAAATATTCGGAGTAGTCATTTTGAAAGATCCATTTTTTCATCTAGATTCCATGTGAATGTTATTTTTGTATAAAACTTCTTTAAAAAATTCCATAGAAAAAGACCACCCATATCAAAACGTTTCTTTCATGCGATTATTTTCTTTATTTGACCGTTGTCTATGGATAAGTCTTTCGACGTTTCTTTTCTTCCTAAATTCCTAACCTTGCCGTGCAGTGTTCTACTTTATAAAGTAATATCTTTTAAACCACACTGTAATTGTGTTAAATTTTCACTAGGACTTTATTATTTCAATAACCATCACGTTTTTATAGCACAGTTATTCAAATTCAAGCTCATCTACTTTTCTACTGACGTTTCTTCAACACTTTGGAATTGACCGCCGCGCTTCGACTTGTACGTAAGTGAGTTCTTGCTATAATAACTAAGTAAGCTCCTTAATTGGTGCTGGTTCGTTATAAGGAAAGCGCTTAATTTAACACTTGGTTTATCAGTTTTTTACAGCATTCGATTTATTACGTATTGAGCTACCCAACACCGACCAAATTAACAAGTGACAGAATACTACATGAGTTTGTTCATTGTTGATTTACTTTTACTGCCACACACTACATCCAAGCGATTAGTAAGTTTATCTAATCTTTAACCCGAGCGAGAGAGTTATCCCAAATCTCTTTAGTAAATGTAATTATGACAACCTTTTTTATCTTGCATTTACACTCAATGTCAATGATGAGAACATACAAAAAGTTTTTTTTTTCGCCATTCCATTTTTCATAAACCTGTATTCTTTACATTCCGTCTTACTCATAATCGCAGAATAAATATTATACGGGCTCATAAGGTCGGAATAGTGAAAAACGTTATTCATAATCGGTGCGTTCGTATACCGGACGTATACGAGCGTAAAGTAGCTGTCAGATTTGTACCGACCGGCCCCCCTAGTGTAACATCGAGAAGCAGATTTTGTTGACGTTTTTCCGCGAGGTTTGACAAATATCGATCTGTTGATTCTACTTTGCTCAAGGAAAATAAAAAAGACGTGGAATATTAATTTGCAGCACTATCCGGGAGAGATTTTAAATCTTAATATCGATTTACCAAACCAAATATGAGACGCATTATCGATTTATTGATGGTCTCAATGACATTACAAACTTATTTAGACGGTTTAGAAAAGTATCAACGGATTTTTGTGCCATAGGGAGTATTTTTTCCATAGGTAGCCTATGAAGTAAATCTACGTGTCATGTCCCGAATCCGTAAACGAATTTGTGAATCAATAGGAAGAGGTGTATTCATTACCATCGATATATAAGAGAGGAGATTGAATGAGAAGGAAATGAACGGTCTAAGTATAAATGAACATGGAACCACATAAAAGTGGGTCTCTGTGAATCTGCTAGAGAGGAATGTGGAATAAGTACGCAAGGTGGGAAGAAAGGCGATGCATGGTGGGATGATGAAATTAAAGTACTGGTCTCAGAGAAGAAGAAAGCGTGGTTATGTCTGATAGCGACTGGCAATGCTCCTAGTGAAGAACGTAACAAAGCGAAAAAAGTGTACAAGGGATGTAAGAAAAGAGTAAGGATGTGGAAATCACTGGGCTATTATCCTGCTAAGTTCAGTTGGAAAGCTGTATGGTAGGATATTGATTGAAATGGTACAAACGAAAACAAAAGATAAAATATGGGGTGTGTAAGGTGCATTTATGAGCGGAAGGGTGTGTATGGATCAGATTTTCTCGTTGCGTATGCTAACATAGAAGTTTCTGGCAAAAAAACAGAAACTCTTCTGTGCCTTTGTAGATCTACAAAAGGCGTACAACCGAGTTGATAGGAAAAAAATATAGAAGGTATTGTCTAAGTATGGAATGAATACGAATCTCATACAGGCAATCGCGTCTCTGTACGAGGAAAGCGTTGCAGGGTTAGGGTAAACGGTGATTTTACGGGGTGGTTTGACATCACAAAAGGTGTTAAGCAAGGCTGCGTAATGTCACCGTGGTTATTCAATCTATACATGGATAATTGTATGCAAGAATTGAAAGAGGTGGGCTTGGGCGCTTTCTTTCTTCTATATCTTCATTTTGTTTTTTCTGGTACAATTTCGGAACCCACCGAAAAGAGCTTCAACGATAAATTAAAAATAATAAAACACATTTCAACTCGATATTTTGATGCCCACCACATATTTAATTCCTTAGAACAGGCGATATGTCTATTTAGGAATTAATATCGACCAGGCAAACATAATGCAACTTCAACCTACCTGTACCTCAATTGATGTATAAATTACTATGTTTTGCAAATACAAATGTCCCCAATGTAAATGTCAAAATATTGAATAAATAAATAAAAAACGGATTTTGCTTTATCAACTATGTACTCGTGTTACTTAATTTTATCACTGCGCAGTACTGCTAAAGTATTGTACATAGTGGATAAAAATCCTCAAAACAAAATGTCTGGAAATTGTTCCATAGTTAATGCCCAAGAAATACTAATAACTATTGTTTATTTTGGGAATACGCCTTTATTATTTTTCTCTTATTTATGTACTCACATAATTCTTATATCCTGTTTTATTGCTCCAATATTTATATTATCACCCTACAGTAGCAATATGCAGCACGATCACTGGGTCTAGAAGATTATCTCTAAATTTATGCACCTCTAACCACAGTTGACACAGAAAGAGGGAGAAATGCTCCCTGGCACTACACACAAAAAATGTACAATGCGATACTGTTAGAAAACACTTTTAGGTACTATCTAATTTGATGTTTACATTATAAATCTCATTTGGAATGTAGTATTTTGGGATGGGGCTCAGCTGCATCAAATTGCATAAAACCATTAAATACAACTCAGAAATGCATCATAGAGACCATTTTAAAGCTCCCCATAAGGACGTCAACAACGGAATGTTTATACATTCCAACGTTCCAAGTACTTAAAAAAACTTTGCCAAAAATATTCTAGTTAGTTGTCTTAAAAGTGAGAAATTGTCTATGACTCCTCATAATCATAATACCAGAACAAAGCAACTATTGTTAGTTTAACTTAAGAACAACCTGCTACAGTTCCAAATTTGGTTCCTACTGCGCATACCCACCCCCTCGCATGCGTCCCATCTCCCGCGCACGGCTGCGACGGCCATGTAACTCCGCCCATACACGCGTTTCTGAGATATTAACCCATTTATACCGTGGATGTTCAGTCAAATTATCATAATATTATCAATTTCGGATAAATCCCTAGCTGTTTTAATGAACCTGATGCCACATAAAATGCAATATGTATATTTTCATATTATAACCATAATTATTTAAATGTATAAAATGAGTTAAATTTGTGTTTGTAGGTAGGTAATACAGAATAAAAAAAAATCCTGTTTTTGAATGTGTTAACGTGGATACCAAGTCGCGGAGAAAGTAGTGGGGGAAAGGGGCAGGACATGCGCGCTCTCAGGTCGTTCTAATGATGGACAGGGTATAGACAAGCTAAATGTACCTAAGTGCAATACTACTTTTGAACAAAGAAGCTCTGAATTTTTAGCCCTAAAATTATATATCAAACTCCCACTTAGTATCAAAAAAGTAATTCAATCTATTATTGCATTAAGTCAAGCAAAACTTGGCTTAAGGAATTACCAGAAGAAGAACTGACTAGTATTCTTAAAACAACGTCATAGAAATTACTGAAGAGACCCTACCCAAACTTTGAAGTTGAAATATAGAAGTCGCTGAACAAGTCGTATATGTTCTTTGAATCTAGTTGAGAAAGCCCTTCCCGTCTGCCCTATATACGTAACGTTGCGGTCGCCGTGGTCACACTTTAATTCGTATATGCCACTATTATTAAGTTTAGGATTTTTACTTTTTGAGTTTTTTAGGCTTGTTTCTATATTATTATTGGTTCTAAAAGCTATATTAAAGAAATATGTTTATCTAATACTAAAGCGATTGCTTCTATCGAGTGGTCGCACTTCTGAGTTTTCATTTAAAGATTTTTATAGCCTCTCAAATTGGACTAATTATTTAACGTTTTTTTACAGGTCTACTTTGTTTTGAGCTCTGATCAGTTACCATCACATAACAGGACGCCATGGACCTTCCCAACACAGAGAGTGTTTCCATCAAGACGGAACCAGGTTCCCGGGAAGAAGGCGCAGGGGAAATGCCGTATAAGGATATTGAAATCGACCTCCCGGGTGTAAAGAAGGAATGTTTGCAGTACGCCGAGAGTATTCAGCCAACTAGTAAGATGCATTGCGTATATTACAAAGGTTGCTAGGCAGGTTTTGAGTAGTGGTAGATTGGTAAGAGACACCGTTTTAAAACTATGAAGTGTCTATAATTCCAAGTCCTATATTTATTTGATCAAGGCGCCACCGACACCTTTAATATTTTAATTTAATTAATTTATGAACGCCCGGTAGGCTTTTACATTTAATAGTAACATTATTTATTTATTATATTGTATTGCATACTCCCTATTTGAGCTTTTATAACCCCGTTTTTAATTAATCATAATAATAGTTATTTATTCCAGAAGGTATGCAGTGGCAGTGATGGTAGGGTAGTGCAATGCAATACTTCCATTAGTGATAATAATACAAACATATACAGAACAATAGGTACGAAAAATAAGAGGAAGAAAAAAGAAAAGAAAAACATATGACGGCCTCCATGGTCGAGGGGTAAGGCTCTCGACTACGAATCCGAAGGTCGCAGGTTCAAATCCCGGCGTGCGCTAGTAAATTTTATTTAATTAATTTGTGTTGTTTCGCAATTAATTAAATAAAAATAATATATAGTATATTTGCGCACGTTCCAGAGTGGAAGGTACTCTCAGTATCGCCCTGGTGAAAGACCACCATTCAGAATTGAAACGTTGCTTGAAATGGCTTTTAGCCGTGTTTGGTGACCAGATCTGAATAGCCAGGTATTTCCCCACCTTCACCTTCCCCTTCTCCTTTCCCTCCCCAATACCTTCAGCCTCACAACATTCCCCAAATGGGAATGCCATAGTCTCACTGGCTCCAGACGGTTGAGAGCAGTTGGGAATCTTGTGCCGTATTCATATTAAAAAAAAAAAATAGAAAAAGATTACTCGGTAAAATATTCAAATTTAATTCATTCACCAAGGGAGAAAAGAAAAATTAACAAGTTTATAGTGTAGTTTATTCTCCAAAGGGCCATCAAGGGAGACTCCATCCATGTAGCCGTGGCAGTAATGATGGTTTTATTGAGTTGGCGTACTCTGCACCATAGGCTTCCCATGCGGTGTCGGAGAAGTGCACGCGTCCTTCCGGGAACATTTCTGTAGCGCTGCAGTATCTCGGTAGACGGAAAAGTTGGCGATCTCTTTTATCTGTTGCCATTGGGATTCAGTATAATGTACCCACAGTTCCGACGTATACAGAGATGTGCATAATGTGTTGAACAGCATTCTTTTGACGTTTGCACTGCAAAACTTGTAGCTTGTTTAGATTTCTTTCAATACCCAAATATAATAGCGTGTGCGTCATATTTGACTAGCCATTTTTTGACATATTTTGTTACAAAATTCAAATTACGATAGTGACGCAGTTCAAAACACGTCACAGTAGATACATAGATAAAATAGATAAAGCCTTCATGAAATTCCACTAAATATTTCATTAACAGCAATAACATCGTATAAGTACCATTCCATATAATTAGCAACAGACGATTATACAAAAACACACCTTACATTCACTGATACTTAAAATTTTGTGTATCAATCTTCAAGCATAAAATTCTTACTTGATTAAGACAACAAAAAAATTTAATCGCCTCCCTTTGGTGCAACGGGAAAACCCGATCCGTTACATTTACTTTACTAAACTATTGTGAGTTTAACTTAAGAACAACCTGCTACAGTTCCAAATTTGGTTCCTACTGCGCATACCCACCCCCTCGCATGCGTCCTATCTCCCGCGCACGGCTGTAACTCCGCCCATACACGCGTTTCTGAGATATTAACACATTCATACCGTGGATGTTCAGTCAAATTATCATAATATTATCAATTTCGGATTAATTCCCTAGCTGTTTTAATGAACCTGATGCCACCTAAAATGCAATATGTATATTTTAATATTATAACCATAATTATTTAAATGTATAAAATGACTTAAATTTATGTTTGTAGGTAGGTAATACAGAATTTTAAAAAATATCCTGGGTTTGAATGTGTTAACGTGGATACCAAGTCGCGGAGAAAGTAGTAGGGGAAAGGGGCAGGACATGCACGCTCACAGGTCGTTCTAATGATGGACAGGGTTTAGACATTCGGTCTGAAAATTCTCAATAATAGAATGCTTTCGCTAAGAAAGTTCTGTTGCTTTTTTAACTCTGAAATTCAATTTAAAGTCTCTAATACTAATCCCCCCATCTTCTCAATCGTGTTTTTAACAGTAACTATTTTACTTTAAAGTCTTTAAATTTAAAAAAAAATAATTGATAGTACTCTCTAGGAAAGGGGGTTGAAGTCTAAGGATCCTTAGTTTTTTGTTTGTTTATTATATCATATTGTGTTCCTACAATTTATTTTTGTCCCATCTTAAAATAAGCTACTACAAGTAACTAGTTAGCAGCAGCTAAAGTAAATAATATTTTAAAATTCAATTAGAAAATGAAATACTTAGCATGTATTGTTGTTTTGTTATTCCAGGTAGTATTAAAATGGAGACTGTTATCATTAAGTCTGAACCAGGACTCCGAGAAGAAGACGGAGGGGGAATACCTTATACGGAAATAGACATAGACCTGCCAGATGTTAAAAAAGGATGCTTAGAGCGCTGTGAAAGTATAACCCAGACTGCAGGTAAAAACGATTATTGTTTGTCTGCATTCATTTTAATATCTTTCTATATCTATTATAGATGGCTGCTTAATGAGCTTTATCGTACGTCTTTTTCAGATTTAATACCGGACTTGAAGACGCATCTGGGAGAAAAACTTTTTTCGTGTTCCATCTGTAACTATTCATGTTCTCTAAAGGGATCTTTAAAACTTCATATGCGTACCCATTCTGGAGAAAAACCTTTTTCGTGTTCCTACTGCAACTATTCATGTTCACAAAAGGGATCTTTAAAACGTCACATGCTTAGACATACTGGAGAAAAACCTCATTCATGTTCCCACTGTAACTATTCATGTTCCCTTAAGGGGTCTTTAAAACTTCACATGTTTTCACATACTGGAGAAAAACCTCATTCGTGTTCCCACTGTAACTATTCATGTTCTAATAAGTGGTCTTTAAAGGTTCACATGCTTACGCATACTGGAGAAAAATCTCATTCGTGTTCCCACTGTGACTATTCATGTTCTCGACATGCTTACTTAAAACTTCACATGCTTACCCATACTGGTGAAAAACCTCATTCGTGTACCCACTGTGACTATTCCTGTTCCCATAAGAGATCTTTAAAACTGCACATGCTTGCGCATACTGGGGAAAAATCTTATTCGTGTTCCCACTGTAACTATGCATGTTCCCATAGGGGATCCTTAAAACTACACATGCTTACCCATACTGGAGAAAAACCTTTTTCTTGTTCTGACTGCACCTATACATGTTCGCAAATGGGATCTTTAAAACTGCACATGCTTACGCATACTGGAGAAAAACCTTTTTCATGTTCCGACTGTAACTATTCATGTTCTAGAAAGGTATCTTTTAAAATTCACATGCTTACTCATACTGGACAAAAACCTTATTCGTGTTCCGACTGTACGTATTCATGTTCCTATAAGGGATCTTTAAAACTTCACATGCTTACCCACACTGGAGAAAAACCTTTTTCTTGTTCCGAGTGCATTTATTCATGTTCCCGAATGGGATCTTTAAAACTTCACATGCTTACCCATACTGGAGAAAAACCTTTTTCTTGTTCAGACTGTAACTATTCATGTTCTCGAAAGGTGTCTTTAAAAATTCACATGCTTACTCATACTGGAGAAAAACCTTATTCGTGTTCCGAATGCAACTATTCATGTTCTTATAAAGGATCTTTAAAACTTCACATGTTTACCCATAATGGAGAAAAACCTTTTTCCTGTTCCGACTGTAACTATTCATGTCCTCGAAAAGTATCTTTAATGCTTCACATGCTTACACATACTGGAAAAAAACCGTATTCGTGTTCCGTCTGCAACCATTCATTTACTCGAAAGGAATCTTTAAAAAATCACATGCTTTCCCATACCGGAGAAAAACCTTATTCGTGTTCCGACTGCACTTATTCATGTTCTCGAAAGAGATCTTTACAACTTCACATACTTACACATACTGGAGAAAAACCTCATTCCTGTTCCCTCTGCAACTATTCATGTTCTCAAAGGGGATCTTTAAAACTTCACATGCTTACCCATACTGGAGAAAAACTTTTTTCATGTTCCGACTGCAACTATTCATGTTCGCGAAAGGTATCTTTAAAAATGCACATGCTTACCCATACTAGAAAAAACCTTATTCGTGTTCCGACTGCAATATTTATGTTCCCATAAGGGATCTTTAAAAAAATCACTTTTTTACCCATTCATCTTATGGAATTATCTTTTCTGGTATTTTTTTAAAATTTGATTTTTTATAGGTATTCACACTTGCCTGAGAACGAATCAGTTATATAAACTCAGTTAATATACACAAATGACATCAAATTACAAATTATCAGACAAAGGATACACAAAACATGAAATTACAGAAACTCACTCAATGACACATAATACAATAGAAGCAAGAGACATATAATATTGGTACATAATATGATTCGCCCAATCATTGTTTATAATGTCTGGACAATATTATCAATCAACCAATATTAACTACTGTCAATCAATATTAAATTAACCCAAGTCTACTTAGAAGTTTTAAATGTATGCCCATCTCTTACTTTTATATCATTCAAGAACTTGTGTTATTTACGCACTGTCTGAAATCGTTGTACGATCTAATTTTACATTTAATGATTACTTTTTAAAATTATATGTACTATTTTCTTATGCTTGTATTTAACTGTCACATGCAATTATTGTTTATGGTATAATTATGCCTTTGATGTTAAATAAATCATATATGTTTTATAAACACGTATATTATAAACTGTTCATGTTTTACAACGTCATAGTAATTATAAATCTACTGCCTTTATTACCCACCTATTGCGCTGAAACTAGCTACTCACGTAGTATCTACCTTCTCACTTCTTTTATACTTATGTTATTTGCATTAAACCACTTCTTGTACTCTTTTGTACAACCTGCTGTTATAATGTAACCACAGGTTAAACTATTAATCATTGCGATAATTACGCTGTAACTACATACTATTATATTATACCTACTTACTTTTTACGGTATGTGATGTTGTGTATTAGTGTCTTAATACTTACCAAGTGTCTCTCGTTAAAGATTGTCGCGGAGATTAAAAGAAAAGAAGGGTCACCATTTAATAAATATATTTCTCGACGCGTACAAATTATTATTCAGAAGGTTAATTCTATTCTAGCGGGAAGTGATGTAAATGCAATTAGCATGTCACTAGGATGTACTACTGCACGACCGATTCAGTGAGAGGCAGAAAAGCGAATGAAACGTGAGCTCTGTGAATAACAGATCGTCGGTCGATTGTCTTTTGTTTGTATGGATACCATATGTAAAAAAGAATATGATTCAAATAAATTTATGGGTATTAAGTTGCTTGCATATTACAACTTCTTTTAAGCTTTATTTATTATTTATGTGTACATTATTGTACTCCCTTGTAAAATTATGTGATACATGTATCAACGTGTAAAAGCCTTCTAGGCGTGAATAAATCAATTATAACCTTATTTGTGTTCCGACTGCAGTGATTACATATTCTGAAAATCTAAATTTAAAACGTCACATGTTTCCCCATTCTACAAAAGAAACGTTTTAATCTTCCGAATGCAATCATATTCTCGAAAGGAAAAGTAAAAACTGACCATACCTGAGAAAAATCTTTTATTTTCATTTAAAGCCATACAACAATGTTGCATTCCCAGGAGTTATCAATTCAACTGATTTTGGCACTGTTAATTTTTGCTACATAATATTAAGTTTAACAAAATTTTCAAGGCAAATATGTAATTCAAAATAAAGAAACAAATTATATATTACATAAATATATGAATGTATAAATATATTTACGGCCTCCATGCTCGAGGGGTAAGGCTCTCGACTACGAATCCGAAGGTCGGGGGTTTAAATCCCGGCGTGCGCAAGTAATTTTTATGTAATTAATTTGTGTTGTTTCACAATTAATTCATTTAAAAATAATATATACTATATTTGCGCACGTTCCAGAGTGGAAGATACTCTCAGTATCGCTCTGGTGAAAGATCACCATTCAGAATTGAAACGTTGCTTGAAATGGCTTTTAGCCATGTTTGGTGACCAGACCTGAATAGCCAGGTATTCCCCACCTTCCTCTTCCCCTTCTCCTTCCCCTCCCCAATAACTTCAGCCTCACAATATTCCCCAATTGGGAATGCCATAGTCTCACTGGCTCCAGACGGTTGGGAGTTGTTGGGACTCTTGTGAGGTATTCATATAAAATTTTTTAAAAAGGCTCTAAACATACAGATTTACTAGAGAGAAACACACATATATACGTCAGAATCTGCAAAGCTTGAGGACTGATATCAAAACAGTGTTCATGTCCGTAATAAAAAAGTTTTTCCAGATAGCATTTTAAAAACTAAGATATCAGAACATCTTTTCGAGATCTGTCCGAAGCCCACGCATGTCTCAATTCCTCAGGAAACTTGTTATAGCTAGTGTAAGCAATGTATTCCAATGATTTCAATCCTTACAGTGTAGTTTGTGGATTTATCGTGTATTATGTTGGTGAACGTCGTGATAATAGAAGTTTTATATTTGTGAGAGATTGGCATTGAATGATATTTAAAATAGTGTTTGTTATCTCATGGCTATGAATAATCTTAAACGGTAATACTAGTGCGCGCCGGTAAATGTCTTTAACGGGCGAATCCCATAGCAAGCCAACAATGTTATGCAGGGCACTATTTTGAAATATCTGTACTTCGGATATCATTTTCTCGGTAGCGAAACCTTAGGTACTCGAAAGGTAGACCAAGTGGGAATGAATCATAGCATAGTACAATGATCGCACAGATTGTGTGGGAAGCAATCCACGTAATCTGTACATTACACCAGTCATCGGAGAAATCTTTGATTTTACAAGGCCTTTCCATGTGATCCGTGGCTCAGAAAGCCCAGATACTTCAGCGACGTTAATTGCCTTTTCAAGTTTGTTTAGTCCTAGCAAAATATTGAGAATTTATCCTCTCCTATTTCCGAATGGCATATAAAGTGTATTTTTAATGTAAAAACTAAGTATACCATATCTCAGCCAAAACCCTTTCCGAGTCGTTTATATTAGTTTTATGATAGAATATTATTGAGTCATCCGCATAAAGTTCATGTGTACCCTTCATTCCCCATTTTGCTATATCATCAAAAATAATGATGGCCCGAGAATGGTGCCTTGTAGTACACCGCATGTTATCGTTCTAATAGCACTTGAAACTTTTTCAATAAAAACCGAACAGAACATACCCGTAAGATAACTAGAGAAAAGTTTTAGACTCTTTCCTACGTTACCCGGATACAGTTTTTTTAGTGGAATTCTATGATCAACCGTATCGAACATTTTTGAAGAAACCCATGGATAGTGAATATAACATAAAATCAGAGTGTTCCCAATTTGATGATTAAAAAAATTATTTCTAAACAACGTTCAACGACGAAGAAAACCTTTGTTTAATGTCCTGAGCCGAGAATGCAGTGGTACCAGCATAACAGGGTGTTTAGAGGAGATGATTCTTTATTCACATGTTACGTTTTATAAATATTACGTATTATATGTAATAAAACTTACATATTCACAGTCGGATTTTGCAAATTCATATTAATATACCCATTGGTACAATACTCATGGCCGAATTCACAGATCTGCCTACTTTAAAACACGTGCGTCTCAATTCCTAGTCATTTCCCCCGACTAGATAGGCCTTGAATAAATTGTACAACAGCAGCTTGACATTATTGGCGGACCGGAAACCATCATAAAGCTTATAGAGTTGGCTATTATTTTAGAACGTCGGGCATAATTTGACATAGTACAATTCCACTCGAGGACAGTAATAAACCAAAAGGACTTGGCCGATGCCAGACAATACTGGTCATAACACTGACCCACGAACGGGCCAAACGACCTCGAGAACCGTGGGACAAGTTCTCCTTGTATTGGTAAATGTTATTAAAGATAGACAATTCTTCTAATATTAAAATTAACATTAGAATTAATTAAATATATATTAGAACATTGTTGTGAACTTATATTAAGCCATTTTATAAGTAAACCTATGTTAAATATGTTTCTTATGACTAAATTATAGCCATCTAAATAATTATGTTAAGTTACGAAACGGGCCTACCAGCGGCACCTAACGGTCGACACTAGCGCCAGGGAACAGTTGCAACATCTCCGCCAGACAGGAATACGTAGAAGTATTCCCTATAATAGCTAACAACCTGCAACAGGAGCTTTTTGACGAGACCAGTTAAGTTCAGAACCCCGGCTCGGGAGATGATCCCATCTCCGCCCTTCGGTGAGACCACCCAGGCCACGGGACAGTTGACTGTAGGCTTCCGCCCAGGAAAGTACCCATCTCCACTCCTCGGGGGCTGCCCAGATCCTATGACAGCAATTAGTGCAGAATTCCTCCGGGAATGCTACAGGTCTCCGCCCTTCGGAGACACGAGGACTCAGGATAGTCATCATAAAAGGGAAATGCTTTTAAACATACTTTTGAATACAGGCACGTAGAATTAAATACTTGACCGTCTAATTTTAATTATCTTTTTGAACCTAGTTTTGATTAACTTTAATTTAAGACTAATGTTCTGTCTGAAAGAAAAAATGTCTTATCGTAATACATAAATTGAGTTTTAATTCCTACCTTTTTTGCGTTATTAAAAGAGATATTATAAACCCACCTAAGTAAGAGCATAACAATTGACAATGGCCCGAACGTGGGGCTTGCTTGCTTTTGGCAAGTGAAAAAGAAAAACAATATCAATATATTTTTCACTAGAGATTCTTATTTTTAATTCTATGGCAGAGTAACTAATTAATAATAACTAATTATTAATAAACAATGGAGAAAAATATTATTTTTAAATAACAATACCGCAAATTTAATAATTAAAAACTTGCCAAATACTATCCAACCAGCTTTTTATACAAATAATAAATTAAAAAAATACATTTTAAATAACAAAGATAAAGATAATATTTTGAATAAATCAGGAGTATATAAATTGATTTGTAATGATTGCAACTATTTTTAAAGACTTGTAGAAATTTCAGTATTAGGGTTAAGGAACACCTAAGATGTTTAAATAATAACAACTATTCTGAATTTGCAAATCATATTTTAGAAACCAATCATTCGTTTGACATAAATAAAGGTTTTAAAGTTTTACATACAAATACAACTGGTTTACAATTAGATAAATTTGAAATTTTAGAAATAAGAAAAGTGTTAATAGCGAATTAAATTTAATAAATAATCAAATATTTTTTTAAAATAGCTATCTCTTAAATTTATTTTCATATTAATATTAATAATGATAATTTTTATTTATATTTCTAATTTAAATGTATTATTCAATGTTTTATAATTATTTTGTCATTAACATTTTTAATCTATTACTTACCTACTTTAATTCATTTTTGTTTATGCTCATATTTTGTATATTCTTAAATTATTGTTTTAAAATTTTTATCATTTTTCTATACTTGAAATTATTTTTTAGTATTCATTTATTCCTGAAGATGATAGCATTGCTATCGAAACATGTAGAGAAATATTTATATATTTTAATTAAAGTGGTAAATACAAAGTATATTTTTAATTTATATAAATAATTAATTATGAACCTAAATGTTTCCTAGTCTCTCGTCAATTCGTCAATTATCGATGCGATTATCTATGGACAAAATCCGCCATTTTGTCCTCCAGCTCCTGTTTGGAAGGCCCATAAGGCGTCTGTTTTCTCGAACCGAAGCTCGGCGTTTTTTCAGTTTATAGACATTAAGATTTGTTTTGCATATTCATTAAACTATTGACTTGCTCCAGGAATTTTGTGTGTCATAGAGTTGTTGGATTTCGTCAATTTTAGAAAGTGCTGTTAAGTAGGTGGGTAAATCGCTTGACTTTCAAGTAGCTTGATTTAAGGTAGACTTTCCCTAATCTAGTTGAGTCTCGGTCTATTCTCGATGTTAATAATTGTCTGGTGTCTAATCAGTTTAAATAAATGTGTAATTGAAATAAGGTTTCTATCTAGTTACTTTTCTTCACTACATTTCCATAGTATGACCATAACATGTCAAATACAGCGATATAAACCAGTTTTTTTAAAGTAATTATCACTATTTTAAAGATAAAGATTTACAGTCTTTAGTACCATTGAAAGTTCGTTTTTTCTTCAATATTTTCTCGCATTTTCTTTAAGTTTATCATCGTCAACTTGTGTACATTGATCACAACATGCATGCACCTATTATTGCGCTACGTTTGTCTGATCATTATTATGTAATATTGTTGAACTAAACTCCTGGTGACAACCTAATTGCAGTGGCTTAGCGGGTGCAAGTTCCTGTTGTATTGTACTGCTTTCGTTAACAGCAAATCCCATTTAAACATATTGACCATTTGACCATATTTTTAATTGGAAAAACACCCTTCCTGCTATTATAATCATAGTGTCGGTAATTTAATGTAACGTAACTCATTTAAACCAGTAAAACACTGAACTAGAGTCAAATGAAAACATTTTAACCTTATAAAAGCTTTGTGCCGTTCACTCCTAATTGCTACATTAATGTGTAATGGCGATTCAATATTTTTTTCTGTTCAAAGTTCTAGGATAGACTAATATCTTCTGGGTACAATGGACGGCAATCCCATCAAGTGTGAAACACTAGATCGGGCGATTACTGCCGCTGAGGAAGAAGGCGGCGAACTGTATACGGAAATAGATATTTCTTACGCAGATATAAAAGCAGAATGCTCGCAGTACTCCACTACTCCTGGACAATCCGCAGGTACATTTATAAAGCTCTTTTGTTATTGTATATCTAAAATGTTAATATTTCAATGTATTTTGACAGGGTCGTTAACCTTGTTCGCACCCACAGACCGCGCTCCTATATTGTGACCGTACTAAGAGTTCGGGCCTTTTCATTAATGTTCAAATATTGCTTGATACTTGCCCATGTTATGTTTTCGCAATGTCAGAACGATGTTTAAAATGTCAGAAGGGCGAGCACCCAAAGAAGGTGCCAAACGTTAGTTTGCAGGTTGCTAACGCAAGCAATACAATAGACTAGGTTTTAATGGAGTAGTTGTGTATGTGTGTTTAAATGTGGATGAAGCAAGGAGTGTGTGTTCCTCACTCCTTGGAAATAATTTTTAAAATGAATATTGGGAAAAATATTTATACTCACCCTCCTACCCCTACTCCAACTCTTACTCCTACCCCTACTCCTACTCCTACTCCTACTCCTACTCCTACTCCTACTCCTACCCCTACTCTTACTCTTACTCCTACTCCTACTCCTACTCCTACTCGAACTCGTACTCCTACTCCTACTCC
>JAHDVE020006385.1:0-30060 GCA_022606495.2 Halesus radiatus | reverse complement strand
TTAACGTCTCCCCACACCACACACGATATTCTAGTAAGGCTATTGAACGCCTTTCAATTAAAATCGATCATTTGACAAGTGATTTAAATGTAGTCAAAAATATTCTACAAACGTCAAACGTCGGTAGTTTGAATATTATCGATAGTGAAACTGCAAGTACATCAACAGGTGCGAGTGCTAGCGATGTACACATGAAACAAGTGCTGGTTTTTGATTCCGACACAGGCGCCACTAGCGCGCCGTTCGCCTTCGCTGTATCTACTACTACGGCGGGCGACACTGGCGCCACCACTGCTCCGCCCGTTGCTACCTCCGCTCTAGTACCCCCGCTTGCCCCCCTGCCCGCTAAGCCGGCTCCCGTCGTACAAGCCCCCACAAGAATGGCTACCGGCAGGAGAATAACCCGCTCGCAGGCTGCGAAAGGCTTCCAAGGAGGTAAAAAAGCCGGTGATAGTTCTTTGGCTGATAACTCTGACACATCTACCCTCGCTGCATCTACTTCTGCCGTGTCTATCGACATTGCATCTACTTCTGCTACGTCTTCCTCCGCCCTACCCAGCAGGGACCCACCGCCCTCGTCCGATGAAACTATAGTAGATGTACCACCTCTGGATCAAACTTCGGGGAGTCAACCTTGGACATTGATCAACAGGAAAAGGCGCCCTATCGCCATACGAGGCAGCCAAAGGAATCGAGATGAAGTGAAATACTTTCACCTTTACCCTCTGCATCCTGATACTTCGCTAGATGATATGACGTCATACCTTAAAACAATACCAACTGTAAGCACCTCCTCATTCAAGGTATCTAAAATTAAAACGAAGGGAGAATATGCATCATTTAAAATCGGTGTGCCCGGGTCAGCAGTGGCAGACTTGCTGCAATCAAAACTCTGGCCAAAGCACACATTCTTGAAAGAATGGGTCAACAAGGTAATAGCTCCAAGGCTACCCAATATTAAACCAAGTTGACGCCGTAATACTCTACATTTCTTTTATCAAAATGTTAGAGGACTGAAAACTAAATGTTCTTTATTTTCCTCTAATGTTTTGGCAAATAATTTCGATGTAATAGGACTCACTGAGACTTGGCTGAACTCCAGTGTGTTCAACCCAGAGTTATTCGATGGCAGTTTCCATGTGTTCAGAAAAGACAGAGACAATGGTATTGGCCACAGACAAGGCGGCGGTTGCCTTTTGGCTGTTAAAAGCAAACTTAAGGCTGAACGCATACCTGCTCTGGAGGCTGGCATCGAAGACTTATGGGTAAAAATAACTTACAATGTTTTTGTTACTTTTACATGTGTAGTATATTTTCCACCAGCATCAAATTTAGAAATATTTCAACTTTTTTTTAACAAAATACATGAAAACGTCGATCTTATCGGAACAAGGAATGTTATTATTTTGGGAGATTTCAACATATATTCCGCGCGCAGTAGCAAAGATGTCGAAAATGACCTTAACTTCTTATGCGAAGTATTCGGGCTCTCCCAGAATAACGATATTCTTAATTCCGAGTCCAGGATATTAGACCTTGTTTTGTGTAACATGACATTAAATGTTATACACAGTGATTCTCCTCTCGTACATGAAGACAAATATCACCCCGCATTAGAGTTCCGGTATTCCTGTAAAAGTCCTCCGAAGGCTACCAAAGTTCCCCAACATGATGATGGCACTTTGCGTGGATGGATCTTTGGTAGGGGTGATTTTGACAAACTTTACCATATGATGAGTCAATTGGAATGGCAAGAGCTTTGTAACTTTGATCCCGTTAATGAGGCGCTGCACCATTTTTATTCTTGTATATATAATATATTTGACGCTTGCTTTCCTAGGAAACCTCCCAACAGAGGTGGACGTAGATATCCGAAGTGGTTCTCTAGAGATACCATCGCGAGCATCGAGGTGAAGCATGCTCACCATAAAAAATGGAAAGCCACTGGTGACCGACGTGAGTATGAAATGTTCAGTAAACTCAGAACAGTTGTGAGACGAAATGTTCATATAGCATTTCGTACATATGTTAAATCTATAGAGAGTGATATCAAGCATGATTCTAAGTCATTTTGGGACTACGTCAAATCACTACGTAAGGACGGTGGTATAACGGACACCATGATGCATGGTGATCGAGAAGTTAGAGGAGCGGATGTAGCCAATGCGTTTGCGACACATTTCCAATCCGTGTATAGTAATGAGCCTCCATTACTAAATCCCAATACTGCTGCCAAGATGAATGTGAAGGGAGCCCAGAACATTGATATACGTCATATAGACGAATCAGATGTAAAATCTTCCATTACAAAAATGAAACATACACATTCTCTTGGTCCTGATTTTTTACCAGTCTTTTTTCTGAAAGGATGTGTTGATTTTTTAAAGCTGCCCCTAAGCTTCATATTCAACCTCTCTTTAGAAACTGGTATATTTCCTGATTCCTGGAAAGTCTCAAAAATTTGTCCTATCTTCAAAAGCGGGTCAAAGACATTTGTGGAAAATTTCAGACCGGTGGCTATTCTCTCTGCCCCGGCAAAGCTGTTCCAGTCAATACTCCACAAACACATGCTGTCGCAAGTAGAGCCATTTATAATATCGGAACAGCATGGGTTTAGAAAGGGC
Organism: Halesus radiatus; assembly: GCA_022606495.2. NCBI lineage: Eukaryota > Metazoa > Arthropoda > Insecta > Trichoptera > Limnephilidae > Halesus > Halesus radiatus. Next base: position 27,436 of record JAHDVE020006385.1, on the reverse strand, counting down.
CGATCAACAGACACGAACCTATTGGTACTCACAGATTATGTATCAAAATCCTTAGATAAAGGCTACCAAGTTGATTGCTCATACAATGATTTTTCGAAGGCTTTTGATACTGTAAATCATGACATCTTATTAAATAAACTGTCAATGATAGGTTTTTCTTTACGGTTTCTAATATTCTTTGCCAGCTATTTTACTGGAAGAAAACAATTTGTATCGCATGGAATATTTTTGTCTAAATTATTTCCTGTGCTCTCTGGAGTTCCTCAGGGCTCTAATTTAGGCCCCCTCCTCTTTTCTATTTTTATTAACGATATCGCAGAGAGCATTCTGCATTCCAGGTTTCTTCTTTTCGCTGATGACCTAAAACTGTTCTTAGAAATATTAACTTTAGAAGACTGCAATCGACTCCAATCGGATATTGATAGAATCATTGATTGGAGTAAGAGAAATCAGATTGAGTTCAATATTTCTAAATGTTTCATTCTTTCTTTCACAAGGGCGTGTCATACTTGGTTTTACCGGTATAATATGAACGCCCGAAGTTTAAAACGTGTCTCCACTATGAAAGATCTTGGTATCGTGTTTGATAGTAGGCTGACATTTCATGCTCATATTGAAGTCGCCTGTAGTACTTCATTAAAAATGCTGGGTTTCGTCCTACGTACTTCAAGGAATTTTAAAGACACTCGGGTTCTCATAATTTTATATAACTCGCTAGTAAGGAGTAGGCTTGAGAGTGGGTCGGTGGTTTGGAGCCCACATCAGGTGAAGTATTCCCTCATGTTGGAAAGAGTTCAGAAGAAATTTTTAAGATTTCTTTATTTGAGGGAATATGGCTACTACCCGTGGCTCTATCCTACCGACTTTCTCCTAGGTATGCTCGGAATGAACCATCTGCGGGTCAGAAGGGATGTACACATTTCTTCAGACTGGATATTTCGCGGATGGTTCGAAAATTCGGCTGTCATGGAGAACATTCATTTCTATGTTCCCGATGGTTATCTCCGTCACCGACAGCATAGACTGTTTTATCTCCCGGCCTGCAGAACCAACTTGCCAATGGTCATGCCGGTGGGGAGGGCAATCTTGCTGTTAAATAGAATCACTTCGGATATCGACATATTTAGCATCAATGAAGTTGAATTTAAACGTAAAGCTTTGTTGCTACTTGTATAATGCCAGTATGCCTTGTATACAATTTACTGAGATTATGTATGTCTAACTTATTTTTTGTTTTAATTTTTATTATTTTTATAAGTAATTATTTTGGATGTTGTACATCCTATATCATCTTTAAAAATGCCTTAAAATGTAAATTTTGTAAAATTTTTAAAAAGAATAAACAGTTGAATTGAATTGAATTGAATTGAAATATTAGGAATTCTCACATTAAATCTAAGATCTAATCCGAAGGTCGCAAAAAATCGAAAATATACCTCTGCTAACACAAAATAAGTTCAATTTATTGTAGCGTTGACAAATCTCAATGAAATGTGAAACAGAAATAATCTCAGAATTTAAAAAAGGTAACGGTCGCAACTGGGACTCCAGATCCTCTGTCTTACCGCCTCAATTGTAGTGTTGTCCCTGTAAGATAGAGGTTCGAGTCCTAATTGCGACCGTTACCTTTTTATTTTCCTTTTTCACATTTCACTGGATTTGTTAAAATTATCTTCTTCAATGCCCAAAATAAATAACTTTTTTTTATCGATTACTATGACTCAATTTTAAATGTATTTATATTCTAAATTCGTCAAAATTGACATTTTTGCTAAATACAACATTTCTCGACTATATCGGAGAGTCCCAGCAGACTGAATGAGTTACTAAGGCAAAGCAGCGCGTATTACTTTTCGTTATTATTGAAAAACTAACATACACGAGTACAGTATTTTTATTAGTTTAAGGACTTAAGCAACTTACAATAAAAATATATTATGTTTCATATTCCGTATGTACACCGCAAAAAAATATCTCCTTGTTATTTAAAAAAAAACATTAAGTTAAATTTTTATTGAGGGAATAGATTTTGAAAGAATCCTTAAAAAAAGTATTTACGTAAGGTCAAGACAATAGCATTTTTATTTATTTGCGATCTATAGCCTAGATCTTCAATAGAACGTTCGTAATACTTTAAGTTCAGTACTCAAAAATACATACTTTGTAGTCATATAGTAATATATCTGTAAATTCTATGCTGCTAGTTAGGAAAAAAAAAATTCTAGAGAAAAAATTTCGACCGTTAGTTTTCAAATTCTATATGAAATACGTACTCGAATTTTAGGTAAAACGTTCAAAAATGCTTTCACCGGTTTTTAAACTGCACTTATCATGGACATTTTGTTATATATTTAAAACAATTTTAACGATTAAACTTTGAGGATTTTTGTCTCTGGAAACTTTTAACATTACCAGAATAGAATTTACAGATAAACCGTTGTAGTATTTCTTGAGTTAGGAGACTAGAAAGAATATTTAGGCAATTTTTTTTTGGTGAACATTAAAAAGTGTTTGGCTCGTATGTGTACAAGTACTTTCGACTAAACATAATATTTTTAAAACGTCCGATTTACCTGCACACAAATCAATATACCGAAATGTGATTAATTACAATGATTTCACAAAACCCGCACAATGAGTCCAATTCCTTCCGGTCTCGTTCCAGCATCCATTTTGTGATGTAACTTTAAAGAGATTCATTTTGATATTTATTTTAATTTTAAAGAATGTCCGTTGTAATTATTTCTTCCTGTCCTGTTTTGATTTACTTCTAGTACCCGGTGCAGTATATAGGTCGAAAAATTCTTCGTGAAAGTTCTCTTAACCATACATAAAATCAGTTAATATATTTTTAACGCCGATAAAATGGTTGCCTGCTGAAATCACTCTATAATTTGGTGTCGTTTTTATCGACATTTTTACCGGGTTATCCCAGATTTCAACTGTTTTCTTCTGAGAAAATTTATCTAAAGTGTCGAAAATACCATCTATGATTTATCAAGGGTTCATGAAAAATTCATTGACCAATCCCATGACCGTAGGCAGTCTGCCATGACTGATTTAAACGATTAAGAAAAAAGACGTTAACGAATAACGACTTTCTCTGAAACATAGTTCGTGAAATTTATGAATTCATCTGTAAAAAGTTCAGTCTAACTTCGGGACCATAGAAGAGAAGAAGATTAATCATTACCACGACATAAGTACCTCCGAGTCAATGGTCAATGTGTATTTTTATTTTTATTTATTTATTATTTATTACATTACGTAGATACATTTAAATAGCTAATAACATAATAGAAAATACATAATATTGAATAATAACTAATAACAATTAAGAATATTTGAACACATGAAAATAATTAAAATGTGTACAAGCGCTATTAAGTCTTGTCAAGTCGATATTAGTTCGCAATTTGGCAGATAGCCTGTTCTAAGGAACCAAAATGCTCATGCGCGGTGTATTGTTCCATAATTATTATTTTTCTTCAATCTATCTACTAAATGTGCTATTTATTTTTTTTATTTATTCATTTCTATTTATTGAAAGACGATTTTTATAATATTAGCAAATATTATATGGAATGATGTGTATGTACTGAAAATTATTAATAAATAAAATGGCGTAGTATTGTGAACGCCTTACTAAGAGAACCCGAACTGAGGTGTTCACGTATTTATGATATAGTATTATTGTGAAATGGTTATATAATTTTGTTTTAGAATAATAAAACTAAAATAAAAATAATGTAAAAAAAAATCATTGTTTATGTTTAATGTAAATGTTGTTATGTTTGATTTGGTGCAATTAAGTTATGGAAAAATCAGTTCTTTTCGATTTGATCCAGATCTAGATATTAAGTTTTATTAAATGTGTTGGTGTATTATCTCTCGTTTGTTTTAAAGATGTTGGCATGTTATTATATAGTTTAATTGCAAAGAATTTAAATTGTCTTCGTCCGTGGGGGCTATATTTTAATGGAATATTAAGGGTGTAGTTTGTTGAAGACATTGTTAAAATAATTGATTAGGATTGTAGAGGAATACAAAGGTTGGATTTGAAGAGATGAAGGATTGCAAATTTAATATAAAGTTGCCTAATTATCATATAGTTAAAAGTTTGAAAATTTCAGCAGAATCTGTAAAGTAAGATGATTTTAATTATTGTCTTTTGTCCTTTTACTAGTAGGTCTATAGAAATATTAGTTTCACTTACATTACACTTACCCCAATACAGTAGTCCATATGTGATTAGGGATAATAATACCTACATAATCCTGAAAAATATAGATGGAAGATGTGAAAGAGAAAGCCTTGAAATGTACATATCTGGCACGATGCAGTTCCGATGGACTTTTCCGATCTGCAGTAATGCAGTTTGCATATAGTCCTGATGATAGCCAACCACCGATAAGAACGGGCATCACTGATCTCAATAGTCAGGTATTTCCCCACCTTCCTTTTCCCCTTCTCCTTCCCCTCCCCAATACCTTCAGCCTCACAACAATCCCCAATTGGGAATGACATAGTCTCACTGGTTCCAGACGGTTGGTTGGGACTCTTGTGCGTATTAATATTTTTAAAAAAATCACTACCACCAGTCTATTAACTTTCTTCTTTATATACATAGACTATTTTTCTTTTTCTTTTATTAATATAAAATCACAAACATACATTTCAACCAGATCGACCCCCCCCCTATCTCCTTCCTTTCCAGACCCCATGACAAATTACATGCAATTTTAAGATTTATTTTTCTTCTTTATTTTGCTTAAGTATCTTATTAATTTTATTTTGATTTTTTCGAAAATCACTAGATTCACTCATATATAATACCCAAGTGGAAACCTGTAAATGGTCAAATTTATATCACTTATTCATTGTACTTCTTTTTTTTTTTATGTACACTGTTGGTCTCACAAATAAACAAATATAAAATAAGATAAAATAAGCCGAATAACAGAATTTTGAGTAATGAAATGAATGTGTTAAAAAATCTTGTTTTTCAGAACTTTAATTCTTCTAGAGTGGTAGATACGCCGATAAAATACCACCATTCGGAAACGAAAGGTTATTTGGCATAGTTTTCGACGTGTTCGGTGACCAGGCCTGAAGAGCCAGGTACTTACCAATCTTCCCTTTCCCTTTGATTTTCCACTCCTTTCAGCCTCACAACTTACCCCAATTGTCCGGAGCCAGTGGGACTATGGCATTCACGTATTAAAAAAACATTTCTAGATTTTTCTCAGGAAGGTTACTAAGATTGTGAAGAGACTTCCACGAAACCCAACCTGTGATTTTCAGTCAGTTATTTTATAGTTTTACAGAAAATTTCACAATCGTAATACAGTAGATTACCTAGATAAAAAAAAAATAATTTCAATTTATTTGAATAACTTATTGAAGTTTCTAAACCTTATTGTAATATAAATATTAACAAATTTCAATGATATATGAATATCCAGGTAGAACTTAGAAATCATATAAAATATGAGAATTAATTGAGGATAATATTGACGATACTTCTAAATTTGAAATATGACATCGATAAAAATGAGGAAAAATAATTAGGTATCAATAGCTCAATTGCAGAGTGTTGTCCCGGTAAGACAGAGAATCTGGGTTTGAGTCGACCATTAACTTTTTATTTATGTGATACATAAGATTCCTAGCTGCTCTTAACCGTTTGGAGCCAGTGAGACTATGGCATCTAGGAGTATATTGCTCCTGAACAAAATCTCACAGGATATCGACATATTTTGCGTCAGTGAGGAGAGATTCAAAAGGGAAATTCTATTGATTCTTAAAAGAATTTCTTCTCATTGACGCGATCTTCACCACTGCTAGAATTTATTGAATTTATTATTTTTATTTTTATTTAAATATTTCTGAATTTATTTTTTAGTTTATTTCTTTTTCTTTGTACTTGAAAATTTGCAAAATATTTTTGTCTTACAAATATTAAGTAGGTACGTGTGATTTCTCATAAGCACTAAATATGATATATGTGTAATGTATTAGAAATTGAATAAAAAATTATTTCTATTATTATTATTTTTATATTTTCATATGAAGCGGTAACTTGGTGATGTGACATTATAATTTATAAAATAAAACAATAACTTTGTTTTATTTTATAAATTATTATTTTTATTTATTAATCTCCAATTGGGGTATTTTGTGAGGCTGAAGGTATTGTGGAGTGGAAGGAGATATGGAGGAGGAAGAACCTGGCTATTCAGATCGGGTCACCAAAAACGGCTAAAGCCATTTCAAGCAACGTTTCGATTCTGAATTTCACCGGAGCGATACTGACAGTATTTACCACTCTGGGACGTGCCGCAAATATATTACGAGTATATATAATTTTAAATAAATACATTGTGTAATAACACAATTTATTCAAATAAAATGTACTTGCTCAGGTCGGGATTTGAACCCGCGACCTCCGGATTCGTAGCCAAGGATCGTAACCACTCAGTCACGGAGACCGTCATATTTCATTGAGATTTGTTAACATTATCTTCTTCGAGGATGAACAAATATTTATTCAAACAGTTGTTTTGAGGCTTCTGTTTTTTTAAAGATGTGTTATTATCGCATTACCCGAGCGATTTAAATACAAGATGCCTTTGACACGACGAAACGCCGCGTATCATGAAGCCACATGCCAATAAAGCATAAAGCATGCGGATGATCTTGATGTACGAGTAGTTAATCAACGATTATTATTGTCTATGAAAAAATAATTGCTTTAATCGGTATTGCGTGACGGCTATCTTAGATCTTCTTGCGTGACATTGTTTACACTTTAGTGTGAGAGCAATATTCTTATACTGTAAATTATTTGCAAAATTGATCGTGGAATATTTAATTCAGGGTTAGTTATTAATAAAATACAAAAAGTGCTTATTTAATAAGTAAATTTGTTGAATACTGTAAACTAGAGATATCTTTATCAATTATTTATGCATGCTTCCAGTTTGACTTAGTGGATAGTTCAATAGGTAGGTACCAAATTCATGTAAATGTGTGTTTAAAAAAAATAAAAATATATTCACTCCATACAGGAGGGCCCGAGTAAAATAATTTCCCTCGCAAATCTCTGAGGATGCTATGCGGTGAGTCTTTTGATGAAAGGAAGGAGTGAACATGGGTGTTGAAGAGACACATGTTGTGGGAGGGAAGAAACACAGATGCCGGTAAATCGTTCCACAGCCGAGCTCTCAAGAACGAGTCGTAGAAATGACCCGTTCTCGTTCCTTGATCTGGTTACTTTAAGTTGCACCGAGCATATCGATGGAAGGCATGTTGGCAAGATTGCTTCCATCGTAGGAGACTAGATTATCATATCGATCCCCTTTGGACGTTATCAGAGACGATTGGGTCTTTGACACATTAAATTTGACGAGGTTGTTCTTACTCCAAGAGGAAACCCTCTCGAGGTATCCGTACATTTTCTGGCTTTCAAAAAGTAGTTGAATGACCTGGTACCTACTTTATAGATTTCTGTTCACAAACTTGATTTTTTCCTTGTTATCAATCTAATTTGTCTTACATTTCTCGTCCCATGACCGTGTATCTCGCAATTGTAATACATCTTTCTTTTGAGTTCCTCAGATATTATCACTGTGTTAATTTTAAATAAAAAAGATACATTCAATATACATCATAAAATGTTGCTCATTTAACGCGTCTGTAATCCTTGTGAATATGTTTCACATTATTAATTCGCATTTCTTCATTTTTCAGTATTTGCATTTTTTAAAAAAAAATTTCATTAGAAGTTTTCAAGTAAAGTGTGGTGATAAAATTGTATTGTATATTAGCAGATTTTTTTTTATTTACTTTCAATGATACTCCGTACAAATCAGTTTCTAAGAATGAAGATCATGGCTCTTAAAAAATCGAGAACACATGTAAAGAAATCTGTTTCTAAACAGAACCACAACAGATTTTAAAATGTCTTGTGAATGAAAAATAAGGTTGTAAAGTCGGGCCGGCATCATTTCCTGAGAAATTCTGTGAGACGGGAATAAATGGGAGGGTCGCATTTTAAACAATGCATCCCAGGTGTGCATTTAAATACCTATCTCCTCATCGCATGAAATATTTTGCATAAATTTCATACGTTTGCCTTCAACGTAAAGCCAGGTCCAATATGCAAAGTGGATTCGTCCTCATCCTCGCAGCTCTGCGAATGGAAGTCTCAATTAAAATTGGCAGAATGGTATCATTTATCACTAGAATTTTAATAATCACGTCGGGGTCACCAATGTAACTACAGAGTGTATACATATATCGAACTGTTGCCTGGTGAAAGGATGTATTAAAATGACTCTAATATTGAAGGTTGATTAAATATAAATACATTATTTTGTTAACTAAATTTATAAGATATCAGAAGTCGCGGAGCCAGGACACTGAATGGAGCTATATTCGCTGTGGCCTCGGCGCTCATAGTGTTTCGTTTCATACAAGCTAGACGATAAAAACTCTTAATAAAGTATTTATAACCCTCTTTTGGGGTGTATTTAACCCGAACGTGTACTTTACATGTCACGTACAATTCCTGTCTTGAAATCTCATATGTGGTACTTGTAAAATGACAAAATAAGGTTGATGCAGGTTTGTGTAGGAAAATATCAGATATGAATTGATTTTGGTTGTTATATTTAAAAAAATACAGTATAGTAAAAATATAGTGATTAGTCTGCTTAATAAATTTTCCAGAAGAAGAATTGAACATTTATTTAACCATATAAAACACACAAGTTACATATTATTTAAAAATAAGAAGAAGCTAAAGTCCCAACTGCTTCCAACCATTTGGAGCTGGTGGGACTATGGAATCCCAAATTGGGGAAAATTGTGAGGTTGAAGGTAGTGAAGAAGGGAAGCAGATGAGAAAGAGGAATGTGGCTAAGTATCTGACTATTCAGATCTGTTCACCAAATACGAATAAATATATTGTCGGTGCTGAGAGTATCCTCCACTCTGGAACGCGCTGCAAATAGATACACCGAATAATATTCATTTAACATGTATTAATTGTGATTGATTAATTTAATTTTTGGTTTTAATATTATCTACACTTGTAGAAATTATATACAGTTGTTACGAAAATTGGAGAATCAGTCAGAATCATCTTTATAAAACCTGCTATTGTAAAATTATTTATTATGATGTTTTATGTCATCGATCAACGCTTTCAATGGTTCTGGAAAGAACGAATACTTTGGATTTAAGGAAAAGTTCATGGCTTTTTATCTATTTTTTTCGACTAAAAAAATAAATAACAATCCACACAATTTAAATACATAATCAACTTATGAAGAAAAATCGCATATTTAAGTACAAAATATAGTGAGCATACAACGAAAAGTGGTCCTCGTTTGTTGGCAGATTGAGAGTGAGGTTTTTTTTAGATGGATGCAGACTTATACATTGACAAGAAATGAGATATTTTAAAATTCGTATGCGTTAAAAATATTCTTATTTAAGAAGTCATGAGTTTGTATCTATGCAAAGGATTTAAGTCTGCCAACGGACAGGGGTCTTGATTTGGCTACTTTTCGTTGTATGCTCACGATATTAAAAAAAACGTCATTGTTATTTTCCAAAAAAAAAAACATTTTCTGGAAAATGTAATTAAACTTCTATTAAAAACTCTTGACTCGTTGATAGATTCCCCTATCTTAACACATGGAGTGCAATCTTTAGAGCACAGGCGTCGGGTGGGAATGCTGTCATTGTTATACTAGTATTTGAATGGAACATACTCTGAGGAACTAGCATCATTGATCCCTTCGGCAACGGTGCACAGTCGGAAAATATGCCAAACGCGCACATAACATACATTGGTGACGTTTGTCACATGTTCGCCCGGAAAGGAAAGGATTTGCCGGCCTCTGTGTTTATTCCCTCTTACAATATGGGTCTCTTCAAGGCCCATGTTTACTCATTCTTCTCCTCAGATATACCCTCCACATGAATTCTTAAAGATGATATAGGCCCTGAGGGAAATTATGCGAATCTAAAAAAATAATGTATTCGATTTAAAAAAATATATTTTTTCAAGTATCTGGTGGTGAAACCGAGATGCGGAGTAATATTCGGCGTTTCACCTAGAAGAATGTAGGAGTGGAGGAATTATCCGGAATTAATTTGATTCTTCACACCGCAAACTGAGCATGATTAGCTGCAGATTGCTGATGATGCTGTGATGGTATGATGCTCCGCGCTCGCAGTGCCGACGGGTTACTTCAAAGGAGGCTGCCATCTCTATCAGGCTCTCTCACGCTGCTGGTGGGGCAGGGCCGGGCCTCAACGATCCCATTTCTCATTCGAAAATGCAATAGAAAACCTAAGATACACATTGCAAGAAAATCAGCAATGAAGCTCTGTCACCTAAAACAATTTTTTTTTCGGAATTAAATTTTTGCAATTTTTATTGAGAAATTCGCAAAATATTTTGTAATGCACGTCGTAGTCCAGTTGACCTCATGAGATAGCTGGAAATGTTACAAGGTAAAACAAGTCCAAAAAAGAAAAATAGATTTATTGTTTGACATTTTATATTAGACAAAAAAATAAATGACAACACCGAGATGGCTCCTAGGAAGATTGCTGTAAGTTTAAAAAAACTACAATGATCAACGTGCCTATTTTTTACTTTCACCAAACGGTATCCGGAAATCAGGGATATTTTCCGAAAGGAGATGATTCTACATCATATTTGATGAAAATTTTATTTAAACTCTTTTTTATTATTTAACGCTTTGCAAAGGAAGACAACTTTTTTCGATTCGTCGATACAGCCATATTAGATGTTAGATAGATAAATAAAAAAAATTAAATTCTCAAATCCAAAATATAAATTTAAAAAACGTTAAAAAACGAATTACGATGTTTTGCATTGTTTCTTTAAAACGATCTGTTAAATTCGAACGTAAATTTTTTTTGAATATGAGTAACAAAATTTCAAAGACATAGCAGCTTGGTATGAGCGATGAAAAAGTGTGGTTCCACTAAATGTCTACATTTTCTTGCCTAATTTTTTTTGAATTAAGAATTTTTTGTGTAATTTTTTTTTATCGTCTGAAAATTCAGTAAAAACGTAATTCACTATGTAATAAGCATAGATATTTATTAGTAGCAGTATATATTTTTATTGAATATATTTTTATAGAAGTACATTTTGCTGTTTGCTTAATAATATTTCCTGTTTTAGACTGAGGTACCCATATTCTTTATACCTAGCATGTAAGAAATCCTCAAAAAATTTAACTTAAAGGCCAGCACTAAAAAAATATAAACTTAAAATATAGTCTGCTAACGGAAGCAACCCTACAAATGATTTATTTGTACGTTCTATGCGAGTAGTAAGTAAAATGTCTAAGTTTTCTAGTGAAAAAGTTCTTAAATTGTAAACTTTTAAGTTCTATATAAAATACATACAGAAAATTTAGGTAAAACGTTAAAAAAAACCTTCACTAGTTTTTAAGCAATTTAGTATTTATTTCATAGAAATTAAAAGAATACAGTTCAAGCATTTTATTCAGAGGAAACGCTGATACCCGTAAAGAATTTACAGATAAATAATTACTAGTATTGCTCTCATTACAATTTTATAAATTAGCGTTTAGCGCTATTTTGAGTGCTGAATCTAAAGGTATAGAAAACTTGAGAGAAAACCTACATTAATATATATAATTGAATCTTCCAAAGAGGAGTTTTCTTATGGAAATATATTTATCAGTTAGATATCGCGTGGGTTTTACATCGAATATTTCTAGATACTTCGTTCCTAACAAAAGTTCTTGATGGCTGTAAAATAACCAACCAAAGCATATTTAATTTTTAATTATTAATTATTTTTATTGAGATGAAAAACCTCATTTTAATATTCAATCATTGTAGAAAATAATATCAACATAACCTAAATGAAATATGAAAATGGAAAAAAAAATGACAGAAAATAAAAAATATCTGCCTATCCGGGGAAAGTTTGTATCTATTATATATATCTAGTATATCCATCCTCTGTCTCATTAGGTAAGTTGGTTAAGCGGTTGCCCCGGATAGGCAGAGGTCCTGGGTTCGAGTCCCAGATGCGACTGAAATCTTTTTATTTTCTGTCATTTTTTCCGTTTTCTTATTTCATTTAGGTCATGTTGATATTATTTTCTACAAGGATCAAAGCTTTAAAATTATATTGGAAGTGTCGCAGCTCACAACAGCTTACCGTATTATTACGTAACCAATTTGTTTATGGCAAATTAGTGTAATATCCCGCACCCGGCCTGTACCAAGCCCCGTACCCGATACACCATGGTGACCAGTGGCAGTAGATTAGTTGTCGAGCCTACCGTGAACTTTGCAGCGCATACCTGCCACTACCTGATACCTGCATACTGCATTCACATCGTCTAGCCTGCAGTATCCATTAAGTTCGCAATAAACAATCACAGCACAGCCACAACCGCCTTATAATTAGCGACTGCAAAGGGCGATAATGACTCCGTAACCCAATGACGAAATAACTACAAAATCATGATTGTGTGTTAAAAAAAGGAAAAGGAGGAGGGGTGGTATCATAAAAACACAAACTTATTATGTTTTCCAACATAAACACATGAATTTGTTTTAAACCACGTCAATTAAATATAGTGTTGATCGGTTTCGGAAGTACCCTTCCTTCGTTATGACTATATCAAGACTAACATAAGATACAAAATGGTGACCGACATATATGAATATTTAGGTGTTGGAGTGGGAGGCGACCAAAGGGGAAGGGATAATTATGGGTTTTTCAGGAGGAACCGAGCGGTTCACTGGAAGAATATCGAGAAAAGGACCATACAATAAATTTACTTGGTTATTCAATATACTAGAATTCATATTTATTAATTTTCTAATTTCAAGTGCTTCTAAACAATCTGAATCTGAATCTCCGTATTTTTATTAAAATATGATCGGTTGAAATGAGATGACTGGCAAACTCTGAAGAGTTATTGTTATTTAAACACGTTAAGTGTTCCGTAATTTCAATATTAACATTACAGGATGTCTTACCTATGGGCATGGACCTCCCTTAAATTTCTCAAATTTGGGGCTTTCACCCATCAGAAGCCGGCAGATCTCACTATCCGATAATTCAGGAAATCCGTCAGCCGTGATACGTACCTAGTATAGTTCCACTTAAATCTGGAGATTGTAATGTAAATGTCGGTTATAGTTATATGTCTTGATCTTAATTTACAGCAATGCAAACTAACGAGTACATTACGACACTGAAGAAAAGTGGGCAAGAATTTTTCGAAATTTGCCTCGGTTGAGGATAGCCAATGGGGAGCTCCAAAAGATCGACCGCCGGAACTTGGGGATGGCACTATTGGAGTAAAAAGCATTCGGGAAAAAAGGACTTCAAATTATTGCGATACCGAGAGCGCATGCGTAGATTGATCAGTGCTTTCAAGACATCCCCAGTTTGCAATAAAGATCGTAGTAATTCAATCATTAATCATACTTTTATAATATACCAGCTAAAGCATTCGGCATTGCCAATGGTTTGGAGTAAAGTTTTGAGATTGTGATGTGTTACCCCTACTCCTACTCCTACCCCATCCCAGTAATTTCCCTCTTATTTTGAAAGTCAAGTGTACAAAATTTCATCAAGAAGCACCAAAATTCTTCTATAAGGGTTGGGAAAGGGGGGTGGGGGTGGGGGTGGTTTTTAGAAATTCGATCTAGGCAGTGACTTTCCTCTTGTTTTGAAGGTTAATAAACAAACAGACAGTCTTATTTTTACATACATAGTAAGAAAGATTGATAAATAGAAGATTTACTGTGAAAATGTTGACATGATTAATAACATTGTTCGAATTTATAAAATAAATTTGAGACGTAACTCGTAATAAATTGTGTATGGTACAAGCACGATCATCATTTTGAATAACCCGCCTGTTCTTCCTAAGTATGCTTTCTGAAGAAGACAGAGAATATAATGCAAATACGTACAGAATATTTAAACAGAAATTAGTCATGTCCGCGTTGTAAATACAAAACGGTATGTTTCCTAATATGGTAAATATAGTTAATTGGGGATAGGTTTTGGGACGATTGTGCTGCATTCTCTAAAGCTCTATAATCTAAGGTGGGCACTTTGAAAGCACGTATATTGCATATTTCGCAACATAGCTCTGCAATGCTACCTGCGCGTATGTCTTTAGGTCCTGGGGAAGATGCAATACACTATTACGTACAGGAGATTATAACAGAAGCTCATCATGTCCACGTTCTAAATAGGCAGCTGATTGTTTTCCATCATTTAGTTTACTCATCTATTTATCACGGTACGTTATATCATGCCTTTATTACGGTTTTCGTATTAATGACGCTGAATCTCATTTATTTCAATTTCCGATGCAGGGAAGATATTCGTATCGCATGTTTGAAGCGAATTATCACCAATAAATAAATAATTATTTGCACAAGGAAGACAGCTATAAAATTAACTTATTTTTTCTATGTTTTTTATTTATTTATTAATTTTTATTTATTTACAGACAATATTATAATGTAAAATGATGTAAATGTACTGTAAATTATTAATGTTCAATATCATATAGGAGAGCCTGTACTGAGGTGTTCACGTATTTATGATACAGTATTATTGTGAAATTGTTACACGTTACACATTCACTTCATTTAATATTGATGAGAAATAAATTTATAGTGTATTTAAAAAAAAACAGTGGTTGGTTTATTACAAAATAAATTTTATTTATCTATTGTTAAATTAAATAACTAATCTAGTCTTCATTTTTTTGCAAGTAACCTTCAATAATTAAACGTCTTTTCTCAAACACTTTTATCCTGTAATAAGGCATCATGGTATACGCTTTCTAGCTGGAATTTTGCGATCTTGAACGGCCAACTACTTCTGGGCACCCCAATATTTTAAAAATAAGGACAGTATTTAGTTTGGCAATAAAATATAGACATTTAAATAAAGTGAAACGATTGTTTTTTTAATATAGCGCCACCAAACTACTCAATTTGTCTTTGCAGTTTGTTATACACATTAAAAATGTTCACATTTGAATTTGACAGATCGTTTTAAAGAAATAATCCAAAACAATGCAGTTATGTTTTATGGATTGTTTCGAGTTCGATTATATTCATGTTTTTAAATATTTATGATGTGTATCTGTGAATTGGATTTTGTTTTATTTTGATGTAATATCTAACAAATGGGTATTTTGGTACTAGGTACATCTTATAGTTATATTGACTTTGGTTATATGGCCGCATATCCTCTCTGCATACTTACTTCACAAATGTGGACGTATAGCAGAAATAATCCTTTAGGGGATCAACTGCACGAGGGAACAACGGGGATCAACTGCAACGTCCGGGGGAACAACTGTCGGCGGGCCAACTGTTGGGGGGCCAACTGTTTGAATCAATTGTGACGGAACTGTCGTTGACAGTATGTTAGTGGCTGTCAGACAGTTTTTATTGGTTTACTTCGCTTGATTATTTTTTAACAATCGACTGATCATAATTAAAAAAAAAAATCTTTGGCAGATTTAACAGAAGAAACATTTTTAGTCTATTACAAAATATTACGGTCATCTATTAGTATGTATTTGGTTATTTTCCTGTAAACCCAAATCAGGTGATTTTCAGTCACGACATTTTGAATAATACGTGTTCATATTTAACGTATTTTATTAAATACATCATGTAAATAAACAGCGGTGTTTCCACCCGGTTTACTAAACGTCACTACTGTCGCTATACTTCATGTGTCCACCTGGAAAATACCGAAAATATTATAACATTTTACAATTGTACAATTTTTTTATGCGTCGCGTCTTCGGAAAGCCAACTGGAAAAATATCCTATAGAAAAAAAAAAGTATTTTTTAAATTTGATGTATTTAAGTTTAGGTTTTGAAAAAGGGCGGCAAAAATTTTACCTGCGCCAGGCACTGTTTGGCTCAGGGCCGGGCCTGTTCATACGTAATATATCTCTTGATACTCAATTCTTCACAATTCGATCTGCGAACAATCTAAGTGGACTGTATAATCTATTATGGCGTTACTGTAATATCTTTTGGAATAGCAAAGTCAACATTCCTATAGGTATATTTAACAGTAAACAATTTAGGTCAAATATACATTATTTTAATACTAAACGAGGCTATTAAACTTAGTATATATTCAATTGATTCCATATACTCTTGAATAGATAATGTTCCCTACACTTTTTCTACTGGTATTTCAATGAAATGAAAGGTGCACTGAGGAACTTTCATAATTTATCCTCTCGGATCCGGTGAACAGCCGGGAGACACGACGAACGCATGTCCGTCATTTGGACATGGTTGAAATTTTTCATGTATGTAGGGGTCGTTTTATGACTCGTTCTTATTTAAAAAAATGAGCAAAGTCTTGACATGAGTTGTGATAGAGGTATCTGGTATTTAAAACGGTTCGGAAAAGTGGCGGGTACCCTCGAATATCATTAAAAAATAACCCACATAGCAGCCCCAAGATGACAAAGGCCCCGAGGGCAATCTCAACTTCAATAGAAAAATCCCGTGGGTTTTATGTTTGACTTTCACGTGACAACAGAATCCAAACGCCCCGTAAATAATATAAGTAGAAGTTTTCTCCGTGAAATGCAGCGACAAACCACCGCCCCGGTCGAGTAAGACCCTGAGATGTAAGGCGCGGGCGGGAGCAGGAGCAAGGGGACGGGAGAAGGGGAGCCAGAGTAGGTCAGGGGTTGCAATCATGACCCAGTTCCACATCCCCGCGTCGGGGAGGTTTACCCTAAATACAGAGGGGGATGCGGCCAACTTAGCCCCGGTACATAAATGGATATTACCTACATTCTGCCCCCAGACGACTTCTGTGCAGTGAGCACACCATGGGGGTGGTGGGAGATACGGGGGTACGTGCTTCACACACCGCCACACATTATCACCCCTCATGTGAATGAGGCCCTTTTAAAAATCTTTCTTTTTATATTTTTTCGTGCAAAACAACACCTTGCATTGTGACATAATAAAACACCTTCATAACATATTTCATATTATTTATTTTAGACCGGACCGGTTTCACCTTGCGACAGACTGGTCTGAAGATGCTCTGTGGAAAAAAGTATGCACTTTTTGATTCATGAATTTGATATTCCACCACGTTATCCATCATCAGTGTCAAAATTTGATTTTTTTTTTATTCGGACAATGTTTTGCTTTGACTCAAGCTACATTATATTGTGTTGATGAAGTTTGATTATATAGGAAAACAAGTTACGGTTTTAACATGTAACATTTTTTGGAAATAGTTCCCATTTTCATTTAATTTTTAGTTGAATGTGTACAGAAATTTACCATACGAAACGCAGAGAAAAATGCAATACGATTCTACAGAAATATGACATATAAAACGTAAAAAAATGATATATCTATAGAAACATTCCACGAAACGTAAGGAAACATCCCATATAAAATGTACGTACGTACATCACCAAACATGTCAAAGGAAATTCTAGGAACCGCCTACAAAGGCAATACACACCCCTCTATGCGATGTTACATATTATGTATAGTATGTATTATATATTTACAATGTATTAAAGTAGACGTGCAATCGTCTTTTGACGGTCTCCGTGGTTGAGTGGTTACGTTCCTTGGCTACGATTCCGGAGGTCGCAGGTTCAAATCCCGGAATGGCAATTTTATTTGATTAAATTGTGTTATTTTACAATTTAAAAATAATATGTAGTATTTTACGTAGTAATATGTAGCTTTACGTTCCATAGTGGAAGTGTCAGAATCGCCCGGGTGAAAGATCACCATTCAGAATCGAAACGTTGCTCGAAATGGTTTTAGTCGTGTTTGGTGACCAGATCTGAATAGTCAGGTACTTCCCCACCTTCCCCATTTTCATCTCCTACCTTTCCTCAATACCTTCAGCCTCAAAACATACCCGAATTGGGGACGCCACAGCAGGCGGTACATTAACACCACATAGGAGGCCTTGAGGGAAATAATTTCCCTTAAGGCCTATATCATCTTTGGGGATGATGTGTGGAGGGTTCAGAGGATGGGAAGGAGTGAACTTGGGTGTTGAAGAGACCCATGTTGTAGGAGGGAGGAATCACAGAGTCCGGCAGATCATTCCACAGCCGAGCTGTTGAACACAAGAACGAGTCGTAGGAGCGACCCGTTCTAATGCGACAAATGGAAACCGTGTACAAATATTGGGCGCGCATTTGGCGTGTTACTCGACAATGCACCGGCACCGAAGGGATCAATGACGCTAGTTCCCCGGATAATCTTCCATTAAAATACCGGTAGAACAATGACAGCATTTCCACCTGACGTCTGTGCTCCAAAGATTGCAATCCGTTTGTTAAGATAGGCGAATCTATCAAACGGACCGCCCGTTTCTGCACAGAGTCAAGGTTTTTTTTTAGATATTTTGCGGCTCCCGACCGGAGGTGGCTGCCACATTCTAGTTATTTTGTCGATGTGTACAGGTTCAGCAGTTGCGTACTATTAAAGTATCTGCGAATCACATAAATAAAATAAAAGCTGTATAAAAATTAGCTCAATCAAACAATTTACACCTTGTTCACAGGTGGGACACATTATACTTTGGGTAAGGAAAATGATAAAAACATGTGATATAAAAAAAATACTAAACAATACTTACAGGAAGGATTCAAGTCAAAATCTGTTGAAAAAACAAAACGATGCATCAATCACATGATATAATAATAATAATAATAATGATTTTATTACATTTATAGCCCAATTTTCGTGGGTAAATCACCCCAAGGACGCTTTATAGCTAATTTACCTGAGGCGATCCACTTCTTAAAAAGGCCGCACGTTTCGATTTATGCAAAAACAAACATCATCCAAATGGGTATTTTATTTTATTTTGTACAGCGCAGTCATAATTATTGAAATGTTTTAAGGTCACATTCTAAGAAACTTAATTTTTCATAATGAAGAATAAAACAATATCGGAAAAATGGTTCGTAAGTAGGAGATTTTGCACTTTAAACACTTTTTTAAGTTGTGATACTTTATTTTTTTAGGATTATACCATGAGTTATATTATATTACCGTACTATGTCAATACTGGCTTTTTTCCCTTCTATTTTTGTATAATGGCACTTAATATGAAATAAACTTGTCAATTTGACTGTCCTAAAACGGGATTTGTTCCTAGTTGGGCAGTCAAAGCTTTCTTAAAGGTTTTTGTTAAATAATGTGTGCTTCAAATAAATATTATTATTATTATCTTCGTTTCCCAAGAAAGCAATGATCTGGGTTGGTTGGAAGAAATTACCATCTGACAAATGTTTCGCTTTGCATACTTCTACCTATGTATACTAATGAGTACATGGTAAATGTGAAAAAAGTGTTATTAATTTTAAAATAGGTTAATAACATCAAATAATACGCGATCTTTGTTAACAAAGCCTGCAATAAACTGACAAAAACCCCCCATTCATGCTGACAAAATGTAAAACAAACTTTCTTCACCTAAAAATATAACACAATCTTATTTACACAAGACTGCAATAATAAGAATGGAAGAAGCGCCGCCGTCCAATTTACAAACCAAAAACACATGATTTTGCATTACTTCCCGTTGCATCGCCTTAACCTATAACTTAGGCTTATAACTAATATCTTACAGTTAAGATTATTAATAGTCGCTTACAACTAAGATTTATAACTAGTGACTTACTAACAAGACTTATATATAGCTAGCAACTAACTACTGAGACATATAACTAATATCTTACAGTTAAGATTTTTTAATAGTAGCTTACAACTAAGATTTATAACTAGTGACTTACTAACAAGACTTATATATAGCTAGCAACTAACCTCTGAGACTTATAACTAATATCTTACAGTTAAGATTTTTTAATAGTAGCTTACAACTAAGATTTATAACTAGTGACTTACTAAGAAGACTTATGCATAGCTAGCAACTAACAACTGAGACTTATAACTAATATATTACAGTTAAGATTTTTTAATAGTAGCTTACAACTAAGATTTATAACTAGTGACTTACTAACAAGACTATATAGCTAGCAACTAACCACGGAGACTTATAACTAGTGGCTTAAAATTAATGTATATTTATGATAAAGTGGGTCCTTAATACACAATTCTGTTATCAGTGGTTGGATAATTAATTGAGTATATACTCGTACAAGGGGTCACTTAGAATGATTTTGTAATTACTAATCTTTAACTTGCACTTATAAACATCACGCTTTCTTCCTCTATTGGACAATGGCTAGAACACTTTATTAGAATGGGTAGCTATTAAAGATGTAATAAAGAATACTAGCAAGATAATATTTTTCTTTCTAAAGATCACATTTTTCTTGCTAAAGCCATATCAATCCAAAAAACACTATTGCTGTTACACCGATGTTTCATAACTATAAAAAAAATATTCCGAATGCATGCATCGTCAAAAACTCTCAAAGTGTGATCTCCGGCGTCATGAAAAATGCACAGATTTTTAATCTGGAAGTTCTAGGCGAACGTCAGTATTTTAAGCTTGCAGTGTAACATCTGTCACCAGTCATGAAGCTTATAAACATTCTTAAATATCAACATTAAAAAATCTTTGCATTGATTCCATATATAATTTATTTTAAATAAAGATTTCATAAAAGGAGGTTAAAACTCGGGCGAAGCGGAATTTTAAAATTAATAATATATAAAAATAAATTGAAAACTAAAATGGAGTAAAAACAATCGATTAATATGTCAGCGTTCTCTCTGTAAGTTTTTATGGTTTTAGACATAAAATCACTGATCCTCCAATGAGCATCTTTGATATTCGGATAAGATAAGGGTATCGTAAATATGAAAAAAATTAATCCACGAAGATGAATACGATACAAAGCGATGTCTTAAAATAACAAAAAAATATCAGAAACTTGCATCAAATCAGTTTCAAAAGCCTTCGTGACTTGCTTACGTCCAGAGTTGCCGTTTGTTTTTACTGTCGGAATAATCTCGGCGGGTCCATTCATAAAAGTTAAGGGTAGAAGCAGGGGTCAAAAATAATCGTTATCCTTTGGGTTAATTGAATTTTGATGATAAAATAATTTAAAAATTAAGATCAATGGGCAAAAGCAAATCTTGTATGTTAAGTTCACAGATGTCCATGAGAAAAGTACTCCGTTTGAGTGTTCACACTTTTATATTTCATTTAATATTTTTTTACGTATTAAACGCCAGGAACTCCCCGATCTGGCCCAAGGTTGTAAATCTTGGACTTTATGGATGGATTGAAAAATATCGAGAAAATCTTGAAGCAGATGGGTGATCGTAACTCGTTAAATGAAAACACTATCGTTGTTGACACTATTATATATAATATTTTTGACGATTAATACATTCATTTTTTAACGAAGCTTGAATTCTCTACAGCAAGTTAATAAAGGCATTTGTTTACTGAGGATTTGGTGAGAAAAGAAGAATTAACTGATATTCCTTATAACTTCGACATTTAAACCATGGAGAGGAACAAGAAATCAGGAAATGGTCTATTTTTGGCTGCGTTTGCTACACTGAGTTAGGAACTGATATCTTATACGTATATATATATATATATATATATATATATATATGAATATTTGTCTGTCTGTCCTCGATTTTCTCAAAAATTACTTGATCGGTTTCGGTGAAAATAGCAGTTTGTTATTATTAGTGCCGGGAAGGTTTAGAGAGTAGTTTGAATAAAATCCAATGTGTAAAACTGTTCCTATAACGTTTTAAAATTAGTATGAAAAACATTGAACCCGCCATGTTGTATTAAGATTAGCCCATAGATATACCACGCTGGTTAGCCATAGATTACATATTCAAAAGAAGAAGGTTTGTTTGGGTAGAATATTTTGAAAATGGAAAACACAAGTAGGTACCTACTTAAGAACTTTATTATTTAGATATATTTAAAAAAAATGAATGTTTGGATTGAAATAAAATTTTCAAATGAATGTTTCTTTGTTTCATTCTTTAGAGATAGTAATAGTCATTACAACGCATTACTTTCGCTGTCAAATCAATTATGTCTTGAGGTGATTTTCTCACTAAAACGGCGCTATAGAAATAATCCATTTATTATTTATTATGTCACCCAAACGACAAGTAAGAATTCAAAACTTCATAACTTTATTTTTAAAAATATAATAAAAAACCCGCGCGAGGCCGGGAACACATTAGCTAGTCATAATAACAGCCGTTCTCCCCAACTTTTCGAATGATCAATCTCAGCCACCGATCAGCTTAGTGTTTTGTTAAGTATTCGCTCTATTTGACTGTCTCCAAACATTTTTTTATCTTTGAACTTCCTAAATTGTCTATGAAGGACTCGCCCACTTATATGGAAAATATAATTGTACCCCCACACGTTCATAGTCAATAAAATGACATCAAAGTAAAAACTTTCAATGTTAAATTAACATAGACGAGTTACTTTTCTATTTATTATGAATACGTATTATTTGTCTTAAATATTGTAATACAAACACCAAAATTTTATATTTAAGAACGTATATGTTAAAAATAAAGTTTTAGCTTGACTTTTACTAAAATGCCGCGAAAACGGAAGTAGACTTTTTTGACGTTTGTCTTTCGTGCGTTCTTTCAATTTTCAATCAATAATTGTCAATAATATTTTCATTGTCGCTGTCTTCATATTCGCTGCCCATACCCGCTATTGGTATAACATTAAAAATATCTTCATTTTCGCTCTCCATATTCAAAATTGTCAATACACAATAGATACAAAAAATAGTTCGCGAAACGAACGACGTTTGACCATAGATATCTATGACATTAGACGTTTACACTGTCATTTAACACTCTGTTGACACTTTTTATAACTAGTCTTTTACTGAGGAGAACTTTAATCCACAGAAATCGATAACTTAACATGTTTGACTGAGAATTTCGTTGGGAAAGGCGAATTTGTGCATTTGAACAGTGCTGAGGCAAAATTTCGGCTCAGCAGTTGCTCAGTAAGGTTGCGAAGAACGGCCGTAAGAGTGCAGCCACACAAATTAAAATGATTGAAATTTGATTTTTTTTAAATGATTGAAACATTGGATAAGTGATAACAATGATAATAAGTGAAATGATAATCCTGCTATAAACACTAAATACCTCCAATACCTTGAGTTGCAGATTTCAGAAATCTACCATCTTCAATTATGCTCAAGTTTTTAGATATCACATTTCTTTTATTTTATTCGAAAACAAGCGCAAGACTACTGAATTGACTATTTTTATCTAATGAATATTAACTTTCATCAGTGAAGAATCTAGGCTCTTATTATTATCTTTTTTACCTTTTTCAAGAATGATTATAAAGGTTTTCGCAAAACTAGAAACAATTTGAATTACTCCTGCTATCATCAATATAAGCCGACAATATTGCTTAAAAAAGACTTTCTAACCCCCAAAACCTCTCAACTTACAATCCAATCAGTTTTAAAACATAATTGAGAAATAAAATAGAGCATTCGTTAAAAGGTTGCACTCTACTGCACCATGTAAAGGGTGTGGGATTTTCCGAGATATCCGGACGTGCCCAGAGGACCAAATGCAGCGTCATGTCCCCAGTAAAGATGTTTTGACCTTTGACAGTGATAATGGGGTGGGGTCTCCATTGCGTCTTGCAACCCACCCCCTACCCCACTGCAGCGAGGTGACACAACATAATACCTTTCGTCTCATACGACCCCCGCATCTTTCAGTACCTGGGACCTACTTATTTGACAAATAGAAGAAATACAACCTTTTATTACTTTGAAAAATAGCCACCTTTGATATTGTTGGGTTGAAATCACCATGGCGTGTTGGAACCCACATACGGTGAAAAAAACTTTTACTTTACGCCTCATAATGCTGTGTCAATTCAATCGTCTCTGATGGTTGTAGTACAATATTGGTCAACGATAAAAAACTATAAAAACAATCTTCAACTATGTGTACCTTACTTTATTCAGTTGGTAAATAACGTAAAATTTAATTTTAAAGTAAAATAAGCAGCGAATTAAATGTAAAGAAACTTTTATTTTTGTATCAATGCGTCGACTAGTTTCGATTCGTCTGAATCATCTTCAGGAGTTAAAATATACTAATTAAATAACAGGTATGTACACACTCCTGTGTGTAAACTAGGTAACGTATTTATACAAAAATAAAAGTGGATTCAAAAAAAGTGTTTTTTCATTTAATTCGTAAATCTACAATAAACATAGTATCGTTTTTTATAAGGAATCCAGCAGAACTATAAAAAAATATTAAATTTGAATTAACAAAGAATAAATGTATTTAAAATGATTATGGAGTTCTACAGAATAAAGAAAACAATAATAAACATAATTTTTTTATTCAAATAAGAAGTACGACGATGTTGCACTCCCATGAGTTATCAATTCAACTCATTATGGAACTGTTAATTATTACAAGTAGGTTTCACAGAGTTTTCAAACCAAATATGAATATTTAAAAAAAAAACAAAATGTATTTAAACAACAGGAAAATAACACAAATAAATATACAGACACGAAACATACAAATGCAATAGAAATAGATAACAACGTTTTTAGAAACAAGTATACCTACATTTACTAACGTTTGCATATGTGACGACAAACACAGTGAATAGACGTTAAATACAGAAGTTGTTTGAGAGAATTATTTGCATCGTTTTCTCACAACAAAGAACCCACACAATTTGAAAACTTTCGCTATTCTCGGAATGTCGAACACGTGTTGGAAAGTTGATATTTTCATTTTATTATTGTGTAGAAAAGTTGCAATAAATGTCCATTACTAATTAAATATATCTTAAACATGTACGAGTTCTTTTTGATAATCCACCTCGAAGTTTTCATGGAGACAAAAAAATATAACACTTTCATTTTGTCAATTATTAAAATATTAGCCTGCACCTTTAATATATTTTTAAAAAGTGATTTATTCATAGAGGTTCTTTGAATCTCAGTTAATGTGAGGATTTATATAAATTAAAAAAAAAAATTGAAAATAAAATTCAATAATTTATGAAGTAAAAATAAAATCCTTCCAGCTGCAGATAACAAATGACTGCGGTGAGGACTTTTCATTTCAAATCGTTTTGAAGATGTTTTTCTTGTCTACCATTAATCATATGAGCGATCTTCTCTTTTCCATCTTATTTCTACTTCGCCTCATCTCACAGCGCTGACAAGCATTTTCTTCCTTCACGGAAACTGCATTTCGCTTTACTTTTTATACACATTACTGAAATTCGCGTGCAGATGGATGTATCGTATTACATAATGATGTACGTATACGTTTGTCCTTGTGTGTGTGGACGCATGCGCGATGCGCTTTTCTTTCTTCTAAGCTTGCAAGGCCCAAGGAGTTGTGAAAACTTCCCTTTCCTTTAACCACCCTAATCGAATTTCCACCCCGTCACATCTGAGGACGCTACACGTGCTACATAAATATATCTACACATAAGTTGTATGTGTAGTGTGGATGTATATATAGAATACACGACGAAGCTGTGGAAGTGTGTGTGTAGCCTTATTTAAAGGCTAGCTTCAAGATCACGACTGGAACGTGTGGGGGTTGAAAATTGGTTGCATTAAATCACAAAGGATAATATGGAGCGAAATGTAATTTAAAAATAATAAGAAATAAATTTCTTTATACTATTGTTTAACATCAACATGTTTCGAAAGTGAAACTTCCCTCATCAGGATACGCAGTGTACTAAAAAATAATGACAAGAATAGACAAATAATAAACAAAGAAAAATAATAATGTAAGAATAGACAAATTACAAACATAAACAAAAAATAACAATAAGTGATTAAGTAGTCAAGTAATTAATTAAAAACAAAAAAATTATTGAATTTTATTTTAGTATACTGTGTATAGCTTCGCTTCCAAAATATGTTGATATTTAAATATTAAACAGTGGCGTAAACAAATTTATTTCTTATCAATTTTATTAATAATGAAGCCACAATATAATTTACATTTATGTAATTTACGTAAAAGTTATAATTGATGTATTTTTTATTCAAAAAAATTATTATACGTTTTATGACTATTGCCCGCTTTCGCCCGAGTTTCAAATGAGTTTTCCGAATCATTTTAATTTAAATAATTGAAAAAAATGACGTTTCGTCTTATTTTTGTAACTAATTACTTCCTTTAACTTGTGTTAAATATTGATTGTTCAATATTTTTGCTTAAAAGTTGTACTATGTTACATTAAAAAAAAAGAAATGTATTTTAGAAAAAGTATAAGAAATACTGGAAAAAGTGAGGTTTGTTCAATAAACCGTCCTTTCGCGGTGAGAATAAATAAGTATCCATATATTTTTAAAATAAACTATTGCACTTATTTCAAGCTGCATTAAAACAAATAAAAATACATCTCTTGGGAAGTTTTTCCCAAGAATATACTTAAAATGCGTTTAATGTGGAAAATGCACCGGCCTCAAGAGGGTGAAACGAAATATTATGATGATAGCAAAAACACGATAAATTTAACGCCAACCATTACCTAGCAGAAGATTTATCTAGTTTCGTACGACAACGTGCTGCAGTTCTGCCCCAGAGCGTTGCACCAAACACAGCCTTCGTCCCCTCGTTCACCGCTCTCTGACTCTGTTCACAGTGCGCAATGTTCACTGCTTACAGAGTTCAGTGTTAACCCACTCTGGCTGGTTCACCGACTCACACCAGCGTGTACTGAGACTAATCCTCGCCTAGTTGGAGCGCAAATATGTCTCAAGGATGAAGCGTTTCGGAGGAAATGGGAGATTGAAAGTTTGGCCGTGATCAGGAAGACGGCGGTTTAATGATTTTATAAACAAAAACACGCATTTCCAAGTTATACTGGTCTATAGGCGAACAAGATTTCCAGGACTATAAAATTTTTCTAAAATGTGAAGCTGTTTAAATAAATTTACTTAACAAATTTTATGATTATGTTGATTTCTGCATGCATTTTAGGGGTATTTGGTGACCTGATTGGAATAGTCAGTTACTTTGAAACCTTCCTATTACCTATCTCTTTTCCCACCTCACTTCATTCAGCCTTATAATAAACCCCGATGATGTACTGTCTACGAGTAGTTGAGACTTTTGTGCGGTGTTCAGATAAAAAAATGAATGAAAAAGTCAGGTTCTTACCCATGAAATCTTTCTACCTACCCCTGCAGTGAAATGGCGTGATAAACATGTTATAAAAAAGTTAAAATTTAATAATAATTAAATTTATTCATAAACATCTTTCGATTCACACCCCGCTGGTCTAATAGTCCATGTAGATAATGCAAATCGAAATACTTA
>JAHDVE020006384.1:0-60722 GCA_022606495.2 Halesus radiatus | reverse complement strand
ATTAGCAATTTAAAAATATGTATATTATAATTGATTAGGTGCATCCCGTCGCTCCCTTTCATACACCCTCCCAAATCCTCTGCCCAGCGCTCCCATCCACACTAGCAATCGGACAGAGAGGTCGCCCGGCTATTATTATTATTTGCTATGGCCTATGGCTTCATAGAAAATCTCCCAACCCCCTTCTGCCCCCCTCCTTCCCCTTGCCAATCTCCAACTATCTCCTCCTCCCATACCTAGCCGGCTATTCGAACGCGAACATAAATTTGAAAACTTTATTTTGGACCTTCTTCTTTTTCTTTGTCTCTGCATCTCGCTGGTCGCCAGTTTTATTCCAATAGAACAACAGAGGGTAGGTGGGGGTATGTAGGTACCTAACTATCCAATGATTATAGGAAATAGAGAGTGCGTCCCATTTGTACCCATATAGATACATAGAAGCGGCGTGCTGTGCTGCCGTCGTAGTAAAAACACAGTAATTAAGTACCATTGCGTTATTCTCCAGAATGAAGGGTCGAGTTTTACTTAACATATTTTATAATATCATTAGAATAAAGATAGTAAAAATTTTTAATATCATATATACGTTAATATCGTTTTTTTCTGTTTTTACATAAGAATTGTGAATGTTTATCACGTAATTATGGTAAGTAAAAAATTAGTTAGAACATTGAAACACCAAAAATGCAACGAAAAAACGCTAGTCAAACGTCAAGAATTTAGGTTTTAATATCGCCCTCATAGAGTGAAAGACACTGCGGCGGGAAAATGTATTTCAAGATGATGGATAAAAATACAGCATGTTCCGTAAATTTGAGGATAAATGCAGTAATTTCAATGTATGAACTGTGTTTTTACTTTCACATACAGAAACACTGCGTTTTTAGTTTGATGAGAATGCCTAAACATCAAAATCAATATAATTTCTTTTAACGAAAAACAAGTAAGATCAAAAGTATGTCTGTAAAACAAGAAATTCGATATTTTAACTTCCCATATTCAGTTCAATTTTGGTAATTACTGTGTTTTTACTTAGCACGGCAGTGTGGCTTTTCCAATTTGCCGGAACGAGCATTAATTAACTCTACATACGAGTATATTATTCTTTAAAAATGTTAACTATGACTAATCAAATCATAATATTTTGTGTATCTTAGATACCAACATATCAATTACGCACCTGTGAATATTCTCCAAAATTTGTAATTTAATATTCCTTCGTAATATAGGGGTTGTATGTTACCAAATAACTCGATTGCATCGAACTTGAAAGATAACTTCCATTGAAGATGTAATTGATTTTGTTTTATGTATAGAAAACATCACATTTATGTGCCAACAATTCAATATTTGATACATTTTGTCACTCATTGCGCTTAAGTCGATGGGATTAGAAGTCAACGCTTGGCACGATGTAGTGATTAGAATATTTGTGAAGAGTTAAAACACCTACGTAAGTATAAGGCGAGGCATGAATACGAATTAAGCTAGTATGTCTAACTACAGTTTTGTTGTGGTCTAACCTATCTGCCTACCCCTGCGTATAAATGGCGCGCTAATTAGTTATGTAGTTTGTTATCTATAAAATTAAAAATGAATAAATAAACAGTAAGTTAGTGAATAACCTCAATAACAAATTCAAGCGAATCGTATTGATAAAAGTCGATTCGAAATAATATATGCATCTTGACGCTGCATCCCATTTGTCCTACGCCAATTATTCCGTCAGGGGTAGATAAGTGCCCCCTCTCGTCCCACGTACGAAGTATTACTTTAACGACGTCTGTTTTATTTCGGACGACAGTGGTTTTCGTTTGTTCTGGAGTTTCTTTTTTCGAGTTTGTTTCGGCTATTTTTTTCGAGGTATGTTTATTAGAAACAGGGGTCCTTGTTAGCTTAAACGAAAAATGGCAGCCAATTTGGAAAGGTTTTTGGAATTTTTCACTATTTGGCGGTGGTGAATAGGGGACGGAATGTCAGTTTTATGTGAAAAATGTAGGGGTAGTTTCCATACTCGTAGGTACTAACGAAGTAACTTTTTTTTTTCAATATTAGGTGAGGTTTTGTCTTTTGTCTGCCGGTTCGCATCATTTCACGCGAACCTGAAGTGCCCAATGCTAAAGAAAAATATTTTATTTTATTTTTAATAACTCATTGAAGTTTATAAACCTCATTGTAATATTTAATCATTGAAGAAGATAATATTAACATATCCATTTAAAATATAGGATAATATTGACAAGTCTTGAACTTGAAGCATGATATCGGAGAAGTTGGCATAAATTGAACTGGTATCATTAGCTTAGTCGGTAAAGCGTTTGTCTGAGACAGAGGTCCTGGATTTGAATCCCAGATGTAACTGATACCTTTTTATTTTCTGTTGTTTTTTTTCGGTTTCGTGTTTCATTTAGATGTTAATATTATCTTCTTCAATGAAAAATATTTTATTTACGAAAAAAAGTTAATTTTTCAGAGCACCGTTTAGTGACTAACATCAAGGGCATTTTATATCTTGTTAAAGTTTTTAGCCCCATAGATATGTTTTTAGACTTTTCATAAAAGTTTCGAAATTTCTTTCTGACGTCAAACCAAATGGAAGGTCATTCCAAGAATTTGGGCCCAGTACATTTAAAGCCCTGCCCCCAAATTTAGCACCATTCGTACGACAGGCTTCAACCAGTCCGTTCGACGCATCAGACTTGTCCGACCTGAGCGTGAGTTGCCTCTGAGTAAGATTGTCCCTCACGCAGAGATCAGTCAAGTATGATGGTGCCAGCCCGTTCAGTGCATTATATACCATGAGACAAATTTTAAACTGAACTCTTTTTGTCATTCGAAGCCAGTGTAGATAATGACGTAAAAGACGAGTGATGTGACAGTATTTGGTGGCACCGCATATTAGACGAGCTGCTGTGTTGAACACCTTGCAATCTGTTCAAATGTACATTCGACAGGCCAGCGTACACACTATTGCAGTAGTCCAATCTGAAGACTATTAGAGCAATTACCGTCTTGACAGAATCTGTTGGGAGACATCTTTTTATGGATTTCAAAACACATAATTATATGATTATTTATTTATTTGATTATATGCCCATCTGGCTTTTTATATGGATTTTAGAACATACTATAAAGAGATGTCAAAAATTATTAGTACATAAGAGATTTTTAACCATAAAGAATGAACTTTAAAAAAAAAGTTTAACAGTGACATAAAATAGAAAACTAAAACAATATAATAACACAAACCATTAACCCTATATTATCCGAGCTACAATACTACATATTGTAGGATTCATCGAAGTGCTGGTATAGATGACGCTTTACTGTATAAATGGAGTCAGCAAATAATGAATATTAAATTGTGCCAAATGCTAATTTGTTTACGTATAGTATAACATACTCGTAACTCTCTCTCTCTTGGAACACACTCCTTCCTACATCAAGATTAATACAGCATCCCGTACTTGCTCCTTCCTCTGTTATGATATTACTCTTTTTAGGGTATCCCCAACTTCCATCCACTGGCTTATCTATAACATATATACACAGTTTCACTATATATGTAAAACACTCATTATTTATAAAGGTACTTTTGTAAATGTTTTTTTAATTGTTATGCACGCTTCTGTATACTTAACTTTCCTAAGTTGAAACAATTTTTTTCCTTATATATAGATATTTGTTTTCACTGTGTAGTTTTTTTTAAATATTAACGACTACTTCTTTCCTGACCACAAGCAACAGAAAAAATACTTATTGCACAAATCTGTTATATCTGACAAATTAATACTAACTATTAAAAAAAAAAAAAAAATATTCTCTCCTGGCATTCTTTTCACTGTCAACTTTATATACCCAAATCACCTAAATGCCCCACTCTTAATTACTTTTACTACAGCCATGCATTGCATTCGAATCTCCTTATTTGTAATACGGTCGTTACGTAATACGTCACATTAACTTTCTTATCTTGATTAAAGTCATACCACATACCGTTCTAACTTATCCCTCTTCCTCATGAACAATGAAAGTTAAAATTTGTCACATGAGAACGGGTTGCTTCTACTTCCAGAAACTCAGCTTTGGAATGTTTAGCCGCCCTCTGTATTTCCTCCCTCCTACAACATGGGTCCCTTCAAGGCCCAGGATCTCTCTCTCCTATCTAAAGACCCCCAAATAGCATACCCAAAGATGACAGATCCTGTAGAAAATTACTCCCCTACAGCCTTTTACGTTGAGGAATTTTAAGTGCGAAAATTATTACAAAAATTATTTGTCTATAATGCACAAAAATTATCATTTTCTGATATATTTAAAAAAAATTGTCTTTGAAGTGTGTTCTTCATATTCAAATGTTTTCATATATTCGCGTTTGACAGTTCGTTTTAAAGAAACGGGTAAATCATCATAATGGTTTTTTTACGTATTTTTTTTATAATTTAAAATTTTAATCTGCGAATTTGGTTGTGTTTTATTTCGATACATACATTTAGGAAAACAAAAAAATCGTCGTTCCTGTAATTACTTTCCTTGCAAAAGCGTTAAATAATAATAAAAAGTGTAGACATGAAATTTTCATAGAATCATTTCGGAAAGTACCAAGAATTTCTAAAAAACATCTTGTTAAAGTGAATCATATGCACTGAGACCATTATGTTTTTTTAACTACCTTGATTTTCTTATGACTCATTTTAAAACCTTTCAAACGATCGCAGCACCCTCAATTATTGTATACGAGTATATGTAAATGTCAGAGTCTACGGATTTTTTTTGATTTCATTATTTTTTTGTTTTCTTGCAGCTATCAACAGAAGACAGTAATAAAAATCGACCGTTTTCAAGAACCCAATATATTCAATGTTTAGATTAGACAAACCGCCAACCGATCTGACGAGTATTTTGCTAGTATTTCTCGATGGTATTATTTCAGAGAACACTCGATTATTTCGATTTCACTTAGTAAATTGTTCTTCAATTGTTCTCTCATTGCTGGGAATCGTGACCTTTATGTCCTTATGAAGGTCCTCCACTCTCACGGTTCGGCGCTGCGTGGAGAGCTGTGGACGCTTCTTTGACTTGGTCAGTTTCATTTCCCCACCTTCCTGTCCCCCTTCTCCTTCCCCTCCCTAATAAGCCTCTCAACATTCCCCAATTGGGGATGCCATAGTCTCACCGGCTCCAGATGGTTGGGAGCAGTTGAGACTCTTGTGCGGTATTAATATTTTAAAAAAGTTCAGCGTATCAGCGATTTTCCCCGTACATCTTCAACCTTACACTTCAACAATCATTATTATGAAATTTTCTTGTCTGAAAAAAATAGCATTTTTCATTATGAACTTTGTCTTCCTGGTGTCCTATTCTATCGGAGGATGCCTATCATATAGGGAATCGTAATCCTCAAGACTGCAGTTCGGACATCTCGGCGGAACTGAACGGTAGGTTTTAATCCCACAAAATACGCCAAAATTCTTGGATCCGGCACTTTTTAAGGATAAGGCATCGTCATTATGATTGCTGCACTCATTGAATGACATTATTTAGAAATATAGATATTTGCAAACAAAATAAATACTCAATATTATCGTAAGTAATGACTTTAAACTAGTGGTGGGCGAAGCGGCTCGGTTTAGTGAGCCGGATCACTAAATCAGCTCTTTGTAGTGTACCGGTTCGGTCATCCGGCTCGATTGACGGTTCGCGTCCCCCCGCACCATGCCCTGTCCCTTGCTCCCTTGGCCCTCCTAAAGACGTCCTTAAGACGCTCTTACACGATACTTTTTTCATGTGGATTGTCTTTACAGAGAGCTGATTTAGTGATCCGGCTCACTAAACTGAGCCGCTTCGCCACCACAACTTTAAACATTATCAGTGAGTCATTTGTGGCATAATAATGCTGTTAAATTAACCGAATTAACGAAATTGCGATGTTTGTACCTGTGACAAAAGCTCGATATGTTAGATAAAAGTAATTTAAATTCTAAAAAATTATAATAAACTACACGTGTTAAATATGCGTGATAATACCTGTAATTACCTATAATTTTGAATAATATCTGTGATCATTAAACCATAATCTCTTTTAAAAATGTATTGTAATTGACATGTAATCGGAATCGCAGTTCAACAAAATGTCTTTACCCTAAGGATAAGGAATTGTCCTTATCATTAAAAAGAATACGAATCAGGCCCCTGGTGTCTTGTCCTATCGGAGGATGGCTATCATCGGGGGAATCTTCACATTACGTATCAAAACCACGAAATATCACCATAAAAATACGCTAAAATCCTTGTCCTTAAAATAGTCACGTTGCGCTATTCTGCTTCTTTTTAAGGCGATGCAATGAAAAGTAATGCAAAATCATGTGTTTTCGGTTTGATAATTTGATGGCCTAGAAATATCATAGATGATTTAATTAAATACTGCAAGCAGAACACACCTTGGCGTTTCGTTTAATCGGAGCATTTTTTTAAATGTGTCTTTTTATATGCCTAGAAAAAAATAAAGTATCAGACATTAAAAAAAATTTTAAAGCGCAAACTCTCCTACTTACGAACCCCTTTTCCGATATTGTCGTATTTTTTATTGTGGTAAATTAAGTGTTTTAGAATATGACCGTAAAACATTTCAACATTTATAATATAATAAAACACGGATTTTGGTGATGGTTTTTTTTTGCGTAAATCGAAACATGCGGCCAATGTTAAGCGGCAATCTCAACCTTGTCGCCACCTGCATAAGGAGCGCGTGATTTCGTTGGAATTTTAGCCGGTGGATCGCCTAAAGGAAGATTCCTAATCATTTTCCTTTGGCTTAAAGACTTCTTGCTGAACTGCGGGATTCCGGTGAGACATAGTTAAAAATTACTTAACAGATCGTTAAGAAGAAGATAATATTAACACATCCCAAAATGAACCACGAAACCGAAAAAACAACAGAAATTAAAAAGAGTTCAGTCGCATTTGGGACTCGAACCCAGGACCTCTACCTATCCGGGGTTAAGCAGTTACCCCGGATAGGTAGAGGTCCTGGGTTCGAGTCCCAGATGCGACTGAACTCTTTTTAATTTCTGTTGTTTTTTCGGTTTCGTGGTTCATTTTGGGATGTGTTAATATTACCTTCTTCAAAGATTAAATATTACAATGAGGTTTACAAACTTCAATAAGTTATAAAAAATAAATTGAAGATTGTAATTGAAATTGATGAAATATCTCCAAGTTACACAAGGTTTTAAACTAAAACTTTTTAAAACAATTACATTATTTCATAATGCGTTTTAATCCGTTACTATTTAATTTTTATTTATCATAAATACGCCTTTTAACGAAGAATTAAGTTTTTAAAAAGGCACCTACCTCACTAGACAGTAATGACCAATATATTCTGTCACTACTTCTAAAAGTGACATTTGCCGCCTGCATTTATATTTCCATATATAATTGTAGAGCTGAATAGCTAATAATGTTTAAAGTTAATAATAACCTATTTAGTAACTTACTCAAAATTGAGTTTTTCTCTTGTTAAAACTACGCAAATATTGATATTTTAATGAATTTCATATGCCGAATGACAGCTGACAGGTGTCATCCGAGAGAACCGGAACCGCAGTTAGGCAAGAAGCCTTTAAACCTAAGGAAAAGGATAGGGAATCTTCCTTAAAAAGAACGGGAATTGGCCTCGGTCACTTTTAGGAAACGCTTTATTCCTGAGAGTTGACGGCCTCCATGGTCGAGGGATAAGTCTCTCGACTACGAATCCGAAGGTCGCGGCTTGAAATCCCGGCGTGCGCAAGTAAATTTTATTTCATTAAATGTGCTGTTTCACGATTAATTCATTTAAAAATAATATGTAGTATATTTGCGCACGTTCCAGATTGGAAGATACTCTCAGTATCGCCCTGGTGAAATAACACCATTCAGAATTGAAACGTTGCTTTAAATGGCTTTTAGCCGTGTTTGGTGACCAGATCTGAATAGCCAGGTATTTCCCTGCCTTCCTCTTCCCCTCCCTAATACCTTCACAACATTCTCCAAATGGGGATGCCATAGTCTAACTGTCTCCAGACGGTTGAGAGCAGTTGGGACTCTTGGGTAGTAGTCATTTAAAAAATTTTTTAAAAAGTCATCTGAATTTTCCCCAATTTCCTCACAACATACGTGTCCGTTTAAAAAAGAGGTAAAGACATCGATTCAGAAATTAGGACTAACAACACTCCTTCTGCAATCTTATTATAAGGAAGCCTCCTTGATTATTGTCGGCTCTCTTTCATCCGCCGGTTCTACTGTCTAAAGGAGCTGTCCCATTTACGTGTAAATTGTAATTGACGACTCTTCACACAAATACATATTGAATAGCAAATAATAATCACCCATATAAACATAAACTGAGTCATTTTAGTAAATACGCAAAAAAAATCACCAACAGTCGAAAAGTTGGATAAGTATCTAGTATCTATTTATTGACGAGCAACATGCTTATTCTAATGTAATTTTAAACATCTTTAAAATATTTATATTCATAGCCATCTTCTAAAGATGCCGCCCAAGCTAACACTAATTAATTATTTCATTTCAATGTGTTAGTTGAATAATAATCAATACAGGTATTTATTTATATTGCGAAGCCTCCAACTCCGTTGTTTTGTGTTTGACATTTTCGGCGCTAGATGGCGGTGTCTGACAATTTCGGTCGAGTTCGGAGCGTATCCAAGAGAAGTCTTGTGATTTTTTTGTCAAGTTCTTGGTCGATACAAAAATGCAATTAATTACGCCAACGTAATCCGTAAGTCGTTCTTATATTAAGGATAAAATAAGTATTAACTTAGATTTGACCTATTATGGGATTTGGTTGAGCTTCAGACTGCCTGAGAGATTTAATTATTTTTAATTTGCCTTAGCTTAATAAAATGATTGCAGGCGTATTTCTACAACATTATTCTCCATAATCCAACTCATAAATAACTCCCCCTGTCGTATAGTACTGTCCTGTCTTTGGGAGGCAACGTGTAGAATATTATTTTTTTTTTATATATATTGAAGTAATTTTTATTTATTTATCTAACGTTAATCGTTACCTAAGCGGAAATTTCACCTCTCATTTTCACACTTATCAAGAATGTGCGCAAATAGGTAACTCTAAGTCTTGACTCTGTGCAAAAACGAGCGGTCCGTTTGATGGATTCCCCTATCTTAACAAACGGATTGCAATTTTTAGAGCAGAGAGAATATGGGAATGCTGTCCTTGTTCCATCGGTATTTTAATGAAAGATGCTCTGAGGAACTAGCGTAATTTATTCCTTCGGCGGCGGTGCATAGTCGGAAAACACGCCAAACGCGCCCCTAACATTATTACAAGGTTAACATTTGTCACATGAGAACGAGTTATTTCTACGACTCGTTCATGAGTTCAACAGCCCGGCTATGTAACGACTTACAGGCCTCCGTGTTTCCTCCCTCCTACAGCATGGGTATCTTAAAGATCCATGTTCTCTCCTTCCTATCCTCTAAAAGGCCCTCCACACAGTATCTCCAAAGATGATATAGGCCTTGAGGGAAATTATTTCCCTCATGGCCTCCTGTGTGGAGTAACTGTAAAAAAAACGGTTTTCAGAAATTAGTCGTATTTTCCATTGGAGATGATTCTAGGTAGCGTCTTTGAGGGAATTTTTCATGCATATAAAACATCCAAATATTATTATATCATATTCTAAGACAATTTCAGATTATTTTTTTTATTTATTATTTAACGCTTTTCAAGGAAGATATTTCGATGGAATGGCGTTTTTTTTTTCTGAAATGTTCGTTCTTATCAAAATACCCTTTTATTAGATGTTAAATCATAATAAAACGAAAATTTAATTCAAAATTATAATATTAAAAATTAAACGTAAAATTTAAAACGGATTGTTGCTTTAAAGCGAAGTGACAATGTCAAACTCGAAAGTAAAAAAAAAAATTATGTGTAGAACAAATTTGAAAGAAAAATTGAATTGCTTTGTGGTGCCACAGTAATTAAAAATTTAGTTCCACTTTAATAAATGTCGACGTTTTATTGCTAAGCTATAGGTACATTGACTTCAGAAAAGCATTTTTAAAATTTTGTATTTTAAAATCATAGTGCAAATTGGATACCACTTAATATTTTTGTAACTTAACGATGGAATGAACAATAAAAATTGTTTGTAATTAATTAGTTTCTCTTCATTAGATGTGTAATTATATTGTGGTGTTATTATTAATATAATTAATAAGAAGTAATTGTTAACACCACAGTTTTATAAACAGTTGTGTAAACAACTAAAACAACAACAAAAAGTTCTTCTTATTAAACATTGTTCATTTAAAAAACAGTTTATTTATATGGATGTACTTCTGTGATTATTATAACGCATGACAGCTGTTCCGCCTTACGAAGTCGTTATAAAAGAGTTTGATAATGCCTTTGGAGGGTGGAACGGCTGTCACGTACAATAATAACTTAGCTAGCGGAACATTTTATTTATTAATAAACCTTTTTTTAATGTTAAATGATCGTCGTAATTATTTTTAAAAAAATCTTACAACTTTAACGCTAACTAACTAACTAACTAACCATCACGCCGTTTCCCCGCAGGGGTAGGCAGAGATGACGGACCGCCAAACAACTCGATCTTGGCATACACTCCTTGTTTCATTCACATTCATACAACGCCTCATACATTCTCTTCTGTTATTCCGACTTCTGACATGGCCCGACTCGAGTATTTGATTCACTTGATCGTGCCATGTCTTCCTCGGGCGTCCCCGGCTTCTTCTTCCATTCACATTCGCGTCATATTTTCTCCTTACACTCCTTTCTTCGTTCAACGCGAAAACAATAAACAAAATATTGTTACGATAATTAAAAGACACGGAAAAGATGAAGAACGGGAAACATCCTTAAGTAAAACAATAACCTTCCTCAAAGAACAGGCACTACCTCTAAAGCCTTATTAAGTGGCCCAACCTACAATCTACACTACCTTACTCTACGTAAATGAAAGAAAACCCTTTAGCGTTATCGCCTAACCTAATCGCCCTCCCCACTTCATCTCCATGCACCCAGCATTCCTCCCCTACCTACCCCCTTCCACCCCACAGCCGGGGTGGAAGCCTTTCCTCCCCTCGACGTAATTCCTACCCTTCAGAACGCACTTCCCCCGTAACCTCACGAAGGAACTAATCTTCTTATCCCATACACAATGGCTAGGATCTTCTAGGAATGATTTCTACCCTATTCCCGACTTATATTATTTGAAGGTAATATGATTTTGGTAAGTTAAAGTAAAAAATATATTTAATATGTATATTTGCGCAGATATTCCACGGATTAAATAAAACAAACACTTTATTTTGAACCACTAATTTATTCAAAATTCATCAGCAACCGGTTTCGCTTATCCCAAGCTTCGTCAGGGTAAAAATTAAAACCAAACGAAAATACATAGAGTGTGCATATATATGGGTGAGACACGCTATGTTTTATTTATTTTATTTTAATTATTTGTACATTTCAGTTTACAAAATAACTAATTATTACTTATATACTATTGGGCTACGCAAAATACAATAAGAGATAAAAAAACGAAGCAATGAAAAACAAAACAGCGCTATAGAGATATGTTTAATAATAATAAATTAAAACGAATTCTTCACTGTTTTTAATGTGTAAATATCAACATGTATCGAAAGCGAAGCTTTCCTCATCAGGCTATACAGTATACTAAAAAATAATAATGACAAGTATATACAAATTATAAAAATATAAAATATTAATATTTGCATAAACAAATTACAAACGAAAATAAACAAATTATAAACGAAAATAAACAATAAGTGATGAAAGTAGGTAAGTAATTAATTAAAAAAAAAATTAAAATATGATAAAACATTAAATAATAATTTTAGTTAGAAAATTAAAAAGGAAATTCTTTTTATTTTTAATATGAAGAATTAAAATAACAATGCATAAAAAATAAAATAATATTAATAATATCCTGAATGTAGATATTGATTTCAAAATAATTTTACAGGAGAGCTGTTTAAAAAAAATATTACTAATAATATTTAATCGAGTATTAACGCTTTAAAAAAATCTTATTAATTTATTAATGATGACGCCAAAAAGAACTATAAATCTATTGAAGAAATACCAATAAAAAGAGGATAATGTGTATAGCCCCGTTTTTGTGAAAAATCACCTCAAGGGCAATTTAATGGAATAATCTATAAAAATAAAGAGACAGAACGTCAAAGGAGAGGGTATTAAGAAGAGGTGAAAATTTTTAAGTTAATTGGAAACTTGTTTTTTTTTTTTTAAAGTAAAACAAATATTCTCGGGTTTCGAATAACTTGACAATACTTGAATATCTCCTACTACCATCACAGTTAGCGAAAGATGTTGCTTGTGTCGTGATGGAAGACTTAGCCAGCCGAGGAATCGAACTCACGAGGCCTGGGTGAGGCACAAACGCGATTCCAACTCAGCCACTGACCGGTCAAATGTTTCAATTTTCGGTTCGATGTGCTTGAAATGTTTTGGCAATATTGATCTGTAAACAACAAAACCTAGTTTTGTCTTACTAAGTGGCAAAGGAACTAGGACGATACTGTATAAATTTGATTCAACTGCATGGAGACGGCGAGACTTTGACATCCCCAAATTAGGGAATGTTGTGAGACTCAGTGAAGTGGAGAGGGGAAGGAAATGTGAAAGAGGAAAGTTACCTGGCTATTAAGAGGAAATGCTGCGCGGCCTGTTTCATACAAAACTTAATTTGGGAATTGAGGCCAAAATACTCACCTAAATCAAAAAGTATAGTAAATATCTAGTACGGATTAGGAGTAATTTATTTATTTTTTATTTAATATTATGAAATATAGGCCATTAAAGGAATTGATTTTTCACGATTTTCAAAGCACCTTTAACAATTATTTGGGGGTTAACAGTGATGTAAAGAAAACAGTTTTATCCCGTTTACATTTTCATGGCCTATACTTCATAATTTAAAACAAAAATACTTCTCATACC
Source organism: Halesus radiatus (assembly GCA_022606495.2). Taxonomy (NCBI): domain Eukaryota; kingdom Metazoa; phylum Arthropoda; class Insecta; order Trichoptera; family Limnephilidae; genus Halesus; species Halesus radiatus. The sequence continues at coordinate 47,674 of JAHDVE020006384.1, read as the reverse complement.
TACTAGATATTTACTAAATCTTTAATTAAAAAAAAATATATATCATTCAGTTTGGATGGGTATTTTGGCCTCAAGTCCAAAATTAAGTTGTGTATGAAACAGGCAGCACAGTCGTTCCTCTTAAGTTCTGATCACTACATTCAGTAATTAAAAAAAAAAACATTTCAAATTTTAATGGGGATCTTTCGCCGGAGCAATGCTGAGAATATTCTACCAACCGGAACGTTCAGATCCCGTTTTAACGAAAGGTTTAAAACATGTTAACGCCCTTATTATGGGTAGACAGATAGATATGCTGAATGTTATGCTTACTCTGTCTCCATTGAATACCCGCTACATATATATATATGTATTTTTCTGCCCTTTGAAAGGTTATCGATATTTCAAAAAGTCAGTTGAGGGCCAACACTCACAAATGGCCCTTAAATATCTCCTTCTCTATTAATATGTCTAGCATTATCTAGACATGTTAATAAAGATGTAGAATATGATATACTCGTATATGTATGTATATTACCCTCAAATCAGAAGCATACAAATGCAGCTGTGATGTATCACATACATACTCGCCCCACTGCTGTTCAATATCAGGTTATGCTCTAATTTTGTAAATAGTAACATTTTGTACATAATTTAGTCTGAAATGTAAATATGTTAGTTGTAAGCCTCTATCACTAGTTTTAAGTCACTAGCTACAGGTCTAAGTTGTAAGTCGCTATCTATGTAAGTCTTAGATGTAAGTCACTAATTATAAGTCTGAATTAGGTATTTTCTAGTTATAAATCTTAGCTGTATGCCATTAGTAATTAATCTAATATGTAAATTATTATATATAAGTCTAAGTGATAAGGTATAGGTTAGATAAATTATGTTGTAAAGCGCCTTTGAGGTGATTTTCTCACGAAAACGGCGCTATAAAAATAATCCATTTATTTTTATTATTATTATTGCAGGTTGCAAACATAAGCAATAATACAAATGTTTTTTTTCTGTAAATTATGTATGGGTAGTTAGAAAAATGCATTAGGTTTTAAAATACAAAAATCCGCACAGTGTAACATTCGAATTCTATGAAATAAGAAATTTATTTAGAATTTAAAAGATTTCAGTTTGTGGATTATTGTCTTTTGAAACTTTATGTATTTTCTTAATCACCAGTATAGACGGCCTCCATGGTCGAGGGGTAAGACTCTCGACTACGAATCCGAAGGTCGCGGGTTCAAATCCCGGCGTGCGCAAGTAATTTTATTTAATTAATTTGTGTTGTTTCACAATTAATTCATTTAAAAATAATATAGAGTATATTTGCGCACGTTCCAGAGTGGAAGATACTCTCAGTATCGCCCTGGTGAAAGACCACCATTCAGAATTGAAACGTTGCTTGAAATGGCTTTTAGCCGTGTTTGGTAACCAGATCTGAATAGCCAGGTATTTCCCCACCTTCCTCCCCCCTTCTCCTTCCCCTCCCCAATACCTTCAGCCTCACAACATTCCCCAATTGGGAATGCCATAGTCTCACTGGCTCCAGATGGTTGGGAGCAGTTCGGGACTCTCGTGCGGTATTCATATAAAAAAAAAAAAAAAAAAAAAAAATAGAATTTATAGATTAATCATTCGTTGTATTTTTTGAGTTAGCAATCTGCAAAGTGTGTATTTTTGGATGCTGATCATTAATTTACTATGCTCCTTACAAAATCTGTAAATATATTTTTTGTAATGTTCATAAAATATAACAATACCCAGAGAAACATCTCAATGTATTTTTGTCCTGGAACGGGGATGGAATCCGCAACCTTTTGACTTGCAAATACCAAAAAGTTCAGCACACTACGAAGACCGACAGGACACCGGAATCAACGAAAAAGTGGATTGAAGGCACCATAATATATAAATGGAATTAATTATTCCCTCCAATTGATTCCCAGCACTGCTTATCATTGTAATTTCAAAATATAACCACTGGACCACCTACAATGATAGGCATGTGTAGAAATATTCAATTTTCATATGTTTCTGAAAGCGTATGGACAGCCCTTATACAATTGCTCTCATTTTACGATCCGTCCATTCCCCTCGAGACTGCCGTACCTCGTTACAAAGGGCCTTCTATCCTCTCGCTAGACTTCCCTTTATTACCTCGTGCCCCATATTCCTACGCATTAAGGTAGCGTCTTAGGGCCAGGGGATTGGGGTCGGGTATAAGACGTATTCTGAGTAAGCTCTCCGTTTTACCCCTTATGTATTATGCCTTGGGAAAGAGGGTTTGAATAACCAACATAGGTAGGTTGGTAGGTATGTCAGTCAATATAATGATACGAAATAATATATTCTCATATCAAATACACCACCGTTAGCCCACAGTGATATTCAATTTTTAACGTGAATTTCTAGGTCATCGTAAATAATTACAGTATCAATCCGGGCTTATGGTACGTTCATTCCAATTGTGTTCTGGAATAATCTTCAAAATGAAACAACTCACGATGGCAGTTGCTCAATATTACTGGAATTCCTCATTTGTGGTCAATTTCTCGTTGCAATGTAAGTACTATGGAGGATTCGTTACTTTTTGTATTGCCAATGGAACATTTCTTTTGCAATTACTCCGGTCAAATGATCAATTATTTTTACTATTAAACAGAAATCCATTTTCTAAAGGAATAAAAAAACTCTAGTACGATAAAATCTGATCTTACAAAATTCACACGGTTTCATCTGTCTGAAACTTCATCTCAAATTATAAAGGTATATTCACATATACCAGCAGCGAGCAGTGCAGAACAGTACAGTGCAGACACGACAACGTGAATTGGTTACATTGTCTGAGAGCACATTCACATTACAGCGTACGTAAGCGTATGTATCCGCGCATGCGCCGACCTGCGCCTGCCGAGATTGTTGGCTAAAATATTTTGACTGTGCGGATGACTGCTGGCGGCGTCTGAGTCTGCGCAGTGAACACGTACTGTTAGTGCAGCTATCTTAGCATCGCTGTCAATTAGCAACTATATTTCTAAAGCCAAAAAGATGGACAACGAAATATTGATTAAATTGGTGATGGAAAATAGGTTATAAAATAATGATGGAATCCTCAAGCATGTTGTGACGGAAGCTAACGCTCAGTTGACAGTTCAGTTGACAGAAGTGCTCGCGTGTGTTCTGTGTCTGTGCTGTACTGTTCTGCACTGCGCGGTGCTGGTAGATGTAAAAAAGACCTCAATGGTACCTATAAGTTACTTTAATTAAAAAAATGAGAAGACTTCATATTTGTTTTGTGGACATATTCCGAGTTTCAAATACGAATAAATTTCTTAATTTTTCGAAATAGATTTCTGAATATTATTATGAAAGTTAGGTGAAACCGCATAGTAGGTACCAGCGGCGTGCTTTTTTCTATGATCAAGGTGAGGCTGTAATCTTCTCGACTATAAGTAGTTACATAACATTGAATATTTTGCTGGCTTTAAAAAATGACGTTTTAACATTATCTTTTACTGGTAGTTGTGACTTAATGACTTTGTATCACTTTTAAAAAATGCGCCGATTCATAAGTGTGTTGAATTATCCAAACACCTAAAAAATACCAAACACTTTGATTTAAATACTTAAAAAAAACATGTCACCAGCATTTTTCCTTTTCCCTGCTTCTCAAAATGGTCCAAACATAAATCCAAACACAAAACATCATCATCGTCCCAAGGAATTCACAATGTCCCCGTGCTCCCGATCGTGACCACATACCTCCGAAATAGACGCGAATTCCACCGCATTACCATTTAATTGATCTAACCAGGACTCCCACCTATTCGGATCTAGTCGCCGGGGCAGAAGCATGATGGCGGCGGAATTCAAGTCTATAGTCGGTATTATGCAGGTCGGAAACTTCTGCGAATCGACCATTTGAACATGGCTCGCGAAGGCGAATGGGAAAAGGGTGGTTTTTGGAGAGGTATGAGGATCAGCACTGCCATTTTATTTTTATTTTTTTGTTTATATGAATATCGCACCAGAGTCCCAACTTCTCCCAACCGTCTGGAGCCAGTGAGACTATGGCATCCCCAATTGGGGAATGTTGTGAGGCTGAAGGTATCGGGGAAGGGAAGGATAAGGGGAGGGGGAAGGTGGGGAAATACCTGGCTATTCAGATCTGTTCACCAAACACGGCTAAAAGCCATTTCAAGCAACGTTTTAATTCTGAATGGTGGTCTTTCACCAGGGCGATACTGAGAGCATCTTCCACTCTGGAACGTGCGCAAATATACTATATATTATTTTTAAATGAATTAATCGTGAAACAGCACAAATTAACTAAATCAAATTTACTTGCGCACGCCGGGATTTGAACCCGCGACCTTCGGATAAATTATAAATGCTGAAAAATCTTAAAAATAAATTGAGGTAAAAGGGTTTGGTACTAACATAAAATATAAATACAGTATTTCTGTCATTGGATAATGTAAACGTTCAGTTCAGATCAGTTCCCTGATGGGAGTTCACCATTCAGAATCTTATAAACGTATAAGACAATAACCTCCTTACTCTCAATACTCATAAAACAAAATTCATACGTTTCAGTGCAACGCAAGCGGGACAACCCAAAGATGTGCTAAACATTACTACTCACCTTTGCAATGAAACAAATACCTGTACTTGCAACAACTTAGAATGCGTGTATAGTTTTAAATATTTAAGAATCATCGTTGTTAAATTTATGAGATGGGAAGAACACATCAACTCTACTGCCACAAAAGTCAGAAAATGTACTCACCTTTCCATGACTATTGGAAATATTCTATCTGTATAAGATCTAAAATCAATATATTATGCCATTTGTAATTCTATACTTGAATATGCATCCTTGGGATGGGGCGGTTGTGCTAAAACAATTTTCTACCCCCTGGCAAAGGAGAGAAATTACTAATAATTATCATCCTTAAGAAAGCCTTCAGGTACCCCAGTGATGAATTATTCAAAGAAATTACATTTCTTGATGTTAGACAACTGTACATCAGGAAAATTGTATTGCACGCATATAAACAACGTCACCATTACCCATCTATCGACCACTGTCATACTCAAGGAGTAATCCAAAAGTTTCAATAAAAACTATGACATCCCTTATTAAAAAACAGTTTTCATATTTAGGACCAAAATTGTTTAACGTCATATCCGATATATGGAAAATGAAAAGTACAAACGTCCTGCGTAAACTGATCAATGTTTGGCTTCTCCATTTAGTGAGGGTCAAAAGCGAACACATGCTGATTAATAGATATGTCCACTTTTAAATAAAACCTTCATATGTAATTCATTATTACTCTATATTAAGCCAAAAAGTGCATATCATACAACCAGTACCCTTCAAACACATGTACATAACCCCTTTATACTTCATTATTATTTTATATTACCATACTATGTCAATACTAGTTTTTTTCCTTGTATTTGTGTATAATGGCACTTAATATGACCTAAACTTGTCAATTTGACTTTCCTAAAACGGGATTTGTTCCTAGTTGGGCAGTCAAAACTTTCTCAAATGTTTTTGTTAAATAATGTTTGTTTCAAATAAATAAATATTTTTATTATTATAAATTGTTAAACAAAATTTATCTAAAATAAAATATAACTTTATTTACCTATGTAGAAACATAATTCAAGCAATTTTTTTTTTTTGATCTTCCATAATTTATTTAGTTGCGGTTTTCTCTTCACGTTCCTTGTTATTCAATACCCTTAGTATCCAGTGAAAACCGTGTACATATTGTCATAAAATATTATCTTGTTCTTTTTTTACATATTTCTCCTACTTTATATTTGATTATTTACATTCTTACCTTATAACAAATTCTTATATAATATCTAAAATGTTAATGAAAGTGAGTCAGCTGCACGTGAATATTTTAAGTCTTAGGGTCATTGGATTAGTTTAAAGTGGACTTGAGGTGAACCTTCACAAAACTGCGCTATAGAAATGAACTCTTATTATTATTATTATTCAGATTATTAAAACTAAAGCTTGAAATAAGTAACGCTATATTTAGTGACCAGATGCATCGCCAAGTAAGTTCATCAACAGATTGGTGGCATTTACCAGAGAGATGGATGCTTCCAATTTCTCACTGGTGAAAGACCACGATTCAGAAACAAAGCATAATTTGAAATGTATTTTCATTAGATTAGTAACTAGGAGCCTGATTCAAGCTTTTTTTAACGATATGACATTGTCCTTATCTTTAGGGTTAAAGACTTTTTTGCTTAACTGGTTCCGGTTCTCTCGGATGACAGCTGTCATTCAGCGAATGATATATTTTTTAAATATTGATATTTGCGTAGTTTCAACAAAAGAGAGACTGTGTATTGTCGTAAGGATTAACATAAAACATTACCAATGAGTCATTTGTCGCATAATAATGTTAATATCTGAATTAACGAAATTGTGATATTCCTAAAGTGCCTACGTTAAAAAATCCGAAATGTACGATAAAAGTTATTTAAACTGTAATAAACCTCAAGTGTAAAGCAAGTTTTTTTTTAAATAGATAATTGCCTATATACATTATTATTTATCAAGGCAAAAAGCTGTGCCTACCCTAAGTAAAACACACCTTCAAAATAAAATATAGAATAATAAAAAATACGACGAATTTCTGATATTTTTTCAAAAATTTGGTAAGGAACTTGAAAGACTATTTATTCAGTTGGTCACAACAATCATTGGAAAATGATAGTAATACAGCCTCAAATATTTAATCCACAATTCACACCCTCAGAAACTGCACACAACCTACTTTTGTTCATGGGGCGATGCACGCCACTGTTATCAACATAGATTTTTGTACATTATAATCATCACCTTAAGGCGATGCAATGGGAAGTAATGCATAATCGTGTGTTTTCGGATTGAGAATCTGTTGGCCTAGAAATATCATATATGATTTAAATAAATACTACAAGTAGATCACACCTTGGCCTTTCATTTAACCGTGCTCTTTTTTGGTATGTCTTTTTATAAGCTTAGAAAAAAATAAAGTATGAGACATTAAAAAAATGTTTAAAGCGCAAAATCTCCTACTTATGAAAACCTTTTCCCATATTTTCGTATTGCTCATTGTGGTAAATGAAGTTTTTTAGAATATGACCGTAAAACATTTTAATAATTAGGTCTGAGCTTTACAGAATTGAATAAAACACGCATTTTTTTTGCCGAAATCGAAACATGCGACCGATGTACAGCGGGATTTTCAACCTTGTCGCCACCTTCATAAGGAACGCGTGATTTCGTTAAAATTTTAGCCGGTGGATGGCCTTAATAGATACATTTTTTTTCTGTAATTCCTTTTTATACATTTCTATCCTTCCATTCAATCACCATACAAATTAACGTTCCCGTTATCAAATCCCTTCTCTCAGAAGTAATAATAAACTACGGGTGTAAAGTTTATGTGATAGTCGTACAATTTTTAATAATACTATAGTAATTAAAGCATAAACCCCTTGAATAATGTAATCGGAATCAAAGTTAAGCAAAATGTCTTTAAGCCTAAGGATAAGGACAACCCCATATCATTAAAAATAACCGGAATCAGGCCCCAGATCTGAATAGCCGTGTACTTTTGAAACCTGTCTTTTCTACTTTTTTTTTTTTTTACAGTAACTTCACACAGGAGACCAAGGAGGAAATAATTTCCCTCAAGGCCTATATCATCTTTGGGAATGCTGTGTGGAGGGTATTTTAGAGGATAGGAAGGAGTGAACTTGGGTCTTGAAGAGACCCATGTTATAGGATGGAGGAAACAGAGAGCTGTTGAACACAAGAATGAATCGTAGAAGCGACCCGTTCTCATGTGACAAATGTCAACCGTGTGCAAATATTGGGGCGCGTTTGGCGTGTTTCCCGACTATGCACCGGTGCCGAAAGGGATCAATGACGCTAGTTCCTCGGAGCATCTTCCATTAAAATACCGATAGAACAAGGACAGCATTCCCACCCGACGTCTGTGCTCCAAAGATTGCAACCCATTTGTTAAGATAGGCGAATCTATCAAACGGACCGCCCGTTTCTGCACAGAGTCAAGGTTTTTTCAGATATTTTGGGAGTCCGACCAGAGGTGGCTGCCAAATTCTACAATGGGGCGCATTCTACAATGGGGCGAACTTGCGATTTGTACAGGGTCAGCAGTTGTGTACTATTAAAGTATCTGCGGGCTCTGTACAATACTTCCTCACAACATTCCTGGATATCGAAGATGCCATTGATCCACTGGCTCCGAGCAGTTAAGATTCTTCTACAGTCATAATATTTTTTTAATTAATTAGATGCCTGAGGCAAATATGCGGTAAAACATGAAAGATCGGATCACTTACCTGAAAAAAATGCAAATCAGATGTAAGCGTAATGAACACTATTAAGAAAAGAACACTCAACTGGTTTGGTCATGAAGAGTTGAAGGTCAGAGAAATGAGTGACGTGAGCATTGGTATCTAAGTCGTAATTAATTTGAGTCGAGGATACCCAAGGAAGACAAGGCACGATCAAGTGAATTAAATACTCCGATCGGTAAAACAGAATGAATGCGAATGAAGCTAGAAGTGTGTACCAAGACAGAGCTGTATTATGGCGATCATTCCTCTCAGTCTGCCCCAGCGAGGAAACTACGTTATTGTTAGTTAGATTATTATTTTTTTAAACTTCAGAATCGTCTCATGTCAGACAGGAACCCCCATTTTCGAATACGAGCGGGCGCCATTCTAAATTTGAATTTCAAATCGGCGCCCATGCGCGTGGAAAAAGCGCGCGCCAATTTTTTGTTTTTTTGAAAATGGAACTCGGTCGGCGGGTCATTAAGGCTGGCCCGCTAGTAATGGGGTCCGCCCAGTGAGGTGATCCATATATCTTTTTTCGAAATATCGAAACGGGACCCAAGTTTCGATCTTCGTTTTGGAGCTGGGTCCTCTGGAACTGGAATGAGAATGAATGATTTATTGTTTGAATTATCATATGAATATATTGAGATGAAATGACCATCATCATCATCGGTTTTCTATCAACAGCTGAGTGAAATGAACAGGTATTTAGTTTAGTTTGCGAATAAGTAAAAACAGTATTTTATTGTTTGTTTCATTAGATGGGTACCACCGGGCTTCCCTCAAGTCCCAATAATCTATTTTCTTACTCAACAAATGAAAAATGTGAAAAGGACTATTTTAAATCTCCATAGCTCATGATTGAAATTTTTCGAGTTGATATTAAATGCAATTGATTCAGAATTTCTAGGCATAACATATGAAAAAACAGAGGCAAACACTGTCTCCTTTATTGACAGGCGAGATTAATATTTTTATTCTGAGAATTGACATCATCCCATAGTTCATACAATGTTTCAACTTCCAATAAAAACTTATTGAAATCTCACCCTAAAATAATAATATCTGCCAACAGTTTTACTAGCTACAATAGTCTCTGTTCCGATACATCATTAAAGCCATATTCCTTTGGCGTTAGTGTAGCAAATGTGTGATTCTGATAATGGCTGCCCTCTTTGCAGAGATTAGAATGCGTTCGTACTCCATCGGTGTAGAATGCGCAAGATTGGCCTTCCGGTTTGAAGAGAGATCTTTGATACAGTATAATTTATATAAAGGGATTTAGGAAACGATGGTCAGAGTTATTTAAAGTATTTCCAGTTATTAAAATACCTGGTCATTGAAAAGTTTTAGTCGTTGTACATAAATGTCAATTGATGCAAAGAACGCAGATTTATCACCAAGTGTTTTCGTCATTTTGTTGTAGTAGGTAATTGAACATTGCCTATATGTTACTCCAGAATCGGTGTACTTATTAAAGCGTAAGCAACAAGCACTAACAAACTTAGAGACATACACTAATATTAACATTATTCAACCCATTCAACTCGTATTCAATATTTATGAAATATATCGAACACTAAATGCGTTTGGAAAAAATTTTATATACCTATATTTAAAATGTTATTTAGAGAGGAACGTACTGAGACAGAAGACCCAATAATGTCTGATTACGTCTAAAAGAGATCGAAATGACAATCTAGTCTCCTTTAATGAAAACAATCTTCCCAACAAGCCCTCCATAGATATGCTTGGTGTAACCCTCAGTGACCAGCTCTGGTATGGGAGCTCCGTGGAAGCCAGAGTAATGTTAACCTCTCAGAAGCTGGACGTATTGCACAGAGCCCGCAGATACTTTAATAGTACACAACTGCTGACCCTATACAAATCGCAAGTGCGTCCCACTGTATAATTTGGCAGCCACCTCTGGTCGGGAGTACCAAAATATTTGAAACCCTTTACTCTATGCAGAAACGGGCGGTACGTTTGATAGATTCGCCGATTTTAATCTCTCACAAAAAATATTTAAATACAATGTAAGAAATTGGATTAAAAGGAATGATAGGGCATTTACCGGTACACTCACACAAATTCGAAATTATTGATTCAAAGATTAACAAAGCATATCTTAATATATTCGTAAGTGTATATTCATAGGTATTTAAATTATAATATATTTACAAAATTACTGCCTCAACACAGGCTAGCCTAGTGAGGCGGGTTATGTGAAACTTCAACTATAACTGTTATTATATTATTTTCTATTTTACTTTATAAACCACTGTACACTTTCATTATTATATTATACATTTCTTTTAGTTATAGTATAGTAGATATTATTATTATTTATTATTATTAGAGCACAGTCGCCAGGTAGGAATGCTGTCCTTGTTCTACCGGTATTTCAATGGAAGATGCTCTGAGGAACTAGCGTTATTGATCCCTTCGAGACTGGTGCGCAGTCGGGAAACACGCCAATCGAGCGCCCAACATTTGTACACGGTTGACATTTGCCACATGGGAACGTGCCTCTTCTATGACTCGTTCTTGTGTTCAACAGCTAGGCTGTGGAATGATTTCTCAGCCTCTGTGTTTCCTCTCTCTTATAATATGTGTATCTTCAAGTCTCAAGTTCACTCCTTCCTATCCTCTAAAAGACCCTCCACACACCATCCCTAAAGATTACATAAGCCTTCGGGGAAATTATTAGCAGGAAGTAAAACAAAATACGAACAATTAGAAAATAATAGACGAGTGACAATAAACATTTTTAATTCATTCAGTGATTACTCAATTTCATTCAATTTGCGATTACTCTTTTTTTTTAACAAATGCATGAACCGAATGACATTCAGAAAATTATTGGGGCGAATAATTATTACTTAATTTATAAATGAAGTCATAGTCATCTTGTTATCGACGTAGCCCAATCTCTTGTATTCTTGACCCGCGGCCCTTACAAACCGTTTAGCTGGCCTCAATCGCGTTTGACGATGGTCTGCCGGACCGAAGCCCCACTGAGAACCACCTTATGTAATCTTCACGGTATTATGTAGTTCAAGTGAACTTTGTCACTATTTTATTGACTAAAATAACTAATATTACGTGGATAGGTAATCTACAGTAGGGGCCTCTTTGACGGCCTCCGTGGTCGATGGGTAAGGCTCTCGACTACGAATCCGAAGGTCGCGGGTTCAAATCTCGGCGTGCGATTTTATTTAATTAATTTCAGTTGTTTCACAATGAATTTATTTAAAAACAATATATAGTATATTTGCGCACGATCTAGAGTGGAAGATACTCTCAGTATCGCCCCGGTGAAATACCAGCATTCAGAATTGAAACGTTGCTTGAAATGGCGTTTAGCCGTGTTTGGTTGAATAGCCAGATCTGAATAGCCAGGTATTTCCCCACCTTCCTCTTCCCCTTCCCCTTCTCCTTCCCTTCCCCAATTCCTTCAGCCTCACAACATTCCCCAATTGGGGATGCCATAGTCTCACTGGCTTCAGACGGTTGGGAGCAGTCGGGACTCTTGTGCGGTATTCATATATAAAAAAGGTGTATTTTTTTTCCCTGTAAAAATACAAGCCAGAGGTGTTTTTTCGATAGAACTTGTTACTTTTTCACTACCAATGGAAAAATACATCGATACCTATCTAATTTTTTTATATCAGAATCTACATATTTACACGTAAACCGTAAGTCACATTACATCTTCCTTACTAGGCATATCTAGGGTACCTATGCAACAGTGGCGTGCATTGCTCTATGACAAAATGTAGGCTGTGCGCAATTTTTCATTGAATTTATTTTGATTTGATATGGAAATTTATTTTGATTACAAATTTGTTAAATTATTCTACATTGTTTCATTTTGTTTTATTTGGTTCGTTTTTCTTAGGGTAGGCACAGCTTTTCTGCCTTTATGGACTGCACGCCAATGCTATGTAACTGATTGTGAATTCAATGTACCTACATTTTTGTTTAATTTCGGAGCCTCTTACGGTCTTAGATACGTACCTAAATGTGTTTTGAATTTCACCTATAAACTTATTTTTCTAAGGGTGGGTGATACAGATGGGAATTAGAGTCCTAAATTTTCTAGTGTTATATTCTGAACAATACAGATATTTGAGCACACTTCGAAGATAGTTTCTTATCTACTTTTATATATATTAAAACCTGCATTCTTTGGCCTAGTTATAAAAGTAGATACTAAAAAAGATATTAAAAAAGAAAAATTCCATAAATACGTAACAATTTCAAAGACATACCAACAAGACCAAATCGCAAATGCAGAAATATCTACTTACATAATTCCATATTTCTCATGAAAACAACCAATTTTCATATTGGTGAAACGCCTTTTTCTCGTCTTTGTTACTTTTAGCATTAGGTAGGCGACAATATGTACTTCCAACTAAATATCTAACTAACTAACCATCACACCGTTTCTCCGCAGGGGTAGGCAGAGAGGACGGACCGCCAAACAACTCGATCTTGGCATACACTTCTTGCTTCATTCACATCGTCTCACACATTCTCTTCTATTATTCCGACTTCTGACATGGTCCGACTCAAGTATTTGATTCACTTGAACATGCCATATATTTTCTCGGGGGTCCCCTGCTTCTTTTTCCATTCATACTAGCGTCATATATTCTCCTTACACTCCTTTCTTTGTTCATTCGCTCTACATGCCCAAACCATCGTCCCTTTCTTAATCATGCTAATGAGGCTTACATCAGCCTTGCATTCTTTACGAATCTCAATATTTTTCACACGATCATACGTGGTTTTACCACACATTCGCCTCAGAGATCTCATTTCTACGGCATTCAGTTTACTTTCATCTTTCCTCAAAATATAAATATCTCATATACAGTTTCCCACATAATATCGTCCCTTTAGAGGTAAAACTCATTAAGTGCCATAGGTACTAGCTACATGACACATAGTGATTTTTATCTCTAATGGGATGACACGTTACATCAATGTACCTACCTACGTACACATCAACAAGCAGATATGAAAGCACCACCATAATAATTTAAAATATTATGTGCTAGACATTAATAAATAATTCAGTCAATTAATTATAAAATAGTGCCCCTTATCACATAAAACTTAATTGTTATGTCGAATTAAATCAGACTGCAACTTTTCATATATTCATTAAACCTTCGGTTTATCTGTTACCCACCGATTCAATGAACTGATAATATGAAACATCAGTCGAAGACACCAAGTAAAAATCAATATTCAATTCACCGCGTACAAGAAATGCTTGCTTGAAACATATTTATCCACTTTTCCTCGGGTTCATTAAAAAAAAACCTAGATGAGAGATTTTTTTTCGTTGTGATTTTGAACACGCGGCTTAAATGAAATAATTAATTCATAGCTCCCAAAAGAGGAGGAACCCATTAACGGAAGAATATGATACACAGCTACTTTAATTTGATACCTACTGGGTGGCCTAAAAAACGGTCATTATTTAATTTAGCTTTGGAAGCCAAGATATGGAATGAAAACAAAGTGCCCCTTTTTTCTGGATTTAAGACAATTTTACAGGAGGTCCTAAGATGACCCCAATGTCTATGTCTTATTTGGGGATGCGGTGTGAAGGGTCTTTTTAGGGAAAGTAATGAGTCAATCTGACATTTTAAGAGACCCAGAAGGTTGTAGGAGGAAGGAAACATTAAAGCCGGCAAACGATTCCACAGTCGAGCTTTTGAACATTTGAATAAATTTAATTACCAAAAAGTATTCTTGGCTGCGCTTTTGATGCGAAAGAGATCGATGACGCTAGTTGTTTTCGGAGTGCCTTGTATAAAAATACCGGTATAACGAATGCAGAATTCTCACTGTAAGGTATGTTCAAAAAGCTGCAATCCATTCGTTAAAGTTTGAGAAATCCATTAAAAGGAGTTCCCGGTTTTTGCAAAGGTATTTATTTAGGTAGATATCTAAAGACACAAGACAAGAGTTGTCTGCCTAACTCAAAAAAAGGGCGCATTTGCGTATTTTATTTATATTGCATTAGCAAATGCTATTACATACCTACTATGCAGGTGCGGAAAAACTTCAACGTTAATTTTCACGTCTTGCAAAAAAATGTGTTTATTAAAAGACTGCACTAAAAAAAACAAGATCAAAGAAATTCGCCCGAGAATTTTCACCTCGTTCATAGGCGTACGTGAGTCTACATAAGGAATAAGAATCCCAACATGGAAGTTTCCTTTCACTACTTGGGTAGGTATTTCAGTTTCTCGGAAACAAATGTGCTTTATGCTATAACAGGTGTGGTCTAGTGATAGAGACGCAGGTCTATCAAGCCAGACGTTAATAGTACGAGACCTAAATGGGAACCTTGAGGAATACCTGTATATAAGTTGTTTTTGCATGGTACTTGCCATCTCCCGCTGGGATTACACGCCCGGTTTGCCTCAAGAAATGTTTCAGGAACCTCGTGAAAAGACCTACTTATCTATCTATTTAGTTACCTGTATGTATCTAATCTGGCGGATAAGTGTATGAAATCTTGTAACACGTAGTTAGTTATTTAATAGTTCTTGCCAACTTGAATCGTATTATGGGTATAATCATATTTTTTAAGGGTGAATGAGTACCACTGAAGAGTCACACTGCCCGGAGCCTGTAGGACGTGGTACTCCCGATCCGATTGATGCGTTTTCAGACTTATAATGGAAGCGAGAAAAAGGAAAAAATAAAATGGCAGAATCTGGGAAGAATACTGAGATGTTCGTAGATATTCAGAGTACCTACTAAGCATGGGAAAATCCATAGATATCTTACTAGTCTCTCAACAATGCGATACTAAGATTACCTCTGAACCCAACGTACGTATCTAATGGATTTTAACGCTCCACTACGGATGTCGTCTGTATGTTGAGATGAACATCGGCACATACCTATATATACTATAATAATAATAATAATAATAATAATAATAATAATAATAATAATAATAATAATAATAATAATAATAATAATAATAATAATAATAATAATAATAATAATAATAATAATAATAATAATAATAATAATAATAATAATAATAATAATAATAATAATAATAATAATAATAATAATAATAATAATAATAATAATAATAATAATAATAATAATATGTATAATAATAATATATATAATAATAATAATAATAATAATAATAATAATAATAATAATAATAATAATAATAATAATAATAATAATAATAATAATAATAATAATAATAAATAATAATAATAATAATAATAATAATAATAATAATAATAATAATAATAATAATAATAATAATAATAATAATAATAATAATAATAATAATAATAATAATAATAATAATAATAATAATAATAATAATAATAATAATAATAATAATAATAAGGAAAGGAAGCATATTCGGAATACCATTTACATTTTAGGGTGCAGAAAATAAGATAAAAATGTTTTTACGAATAAAAGTCGATTTAAATGTTAAGAAACTAATAGTTTATTAGGAAACGAGAACAGAAATTAAAAAAAAATATTACAGTGCTTTTAAAAAATAAAAAATTAAAGAATGAGAAAAAATGCGTTTTTTTAAAAGTGCATGTAATTCGGAATAGTATATTCCAAATTATATTCACTTTTAATATTTCAGAATATAATACTGTCTTGTTAATTATTTGCAATAATCACATACATACTCTTCTGTTTCGCATCCGGCACATTCATTGTGTACCCAGAGGTTGCACATTAGGCACTTGACCCAAAGTTCTCCCCTTACATCCTGACTGAAAGGACCATTGCAGAAAAAGCACACTGCGTCTTCATCGTTTGGTTTATTAGTTCCAGGAGGGATGACTATATCAGAAGAGGAACTGTCATCAATTACTTCCGATGCAGAAGAATCCGAGTCAGTAGCAATATCTGTCGTTTTTTTCTTTTTGGAATTTTTTGTACCCTTGGGCTTGTTCTTGGCAGTCCTCTTTTCCTGTTCATCTATTAGTTGCTTCTTGTATGGAGAACTTGATATAACGGTTGAAACCGCTGATTTACGCCCTCTATTGGATGTTTTTTTCCTAGTTTGCGGAATCGGGGAAACATCAAATGGGGTAATGATAGTGCGATTGGGTCTTCCACGCGAAGTCGACGGCTGGGGTTCAATCGCGACCAAGGAAGGACTTTGTTCTTCGGGTGGACTTTCCATTAAAGCTAATGGACGTGCTTCAACTTTCATCATGGGTGTTGTTGACGCTTCTGCACAATGCTGGACTTCAGACTCTTCAATTTCTGCAGCAAGAAAGTCAGCATCGCTAAAAATATGCCGGTTGAAGGGATAGATTCCACTAACTTTGAATCCATTTGCTGCAATCTCTCCGGTTTGGCATTTGCGATAAGCATTTCCAAATAACTTCGTTATGTCATATACTGACAAAGCTCGTGCGTTATTACGTAGCCACATACGAATTTCTTCGCTATAATAGGCCTTCAGAGGACTCATGAATGACCTGTCGAGGGGCTGAATTTTGTGTGTGCAGTGAGGAGGGAGTGATATTATGGAGACGTGATTCGCTCTAGCCAAATCTACAATCTCCACGTTTTTTGTATGGCTATAATGACCATCCAAGATTAACAAAACCGGAGAGCTCTCGCTTGGTTTAGTTTTCTCCATGAAATGTAAAAACCATTGGGTAAATAGGTGAGTTTGTATCCACCCAGATGGATGACATACTCCAACAGATCCAGCCGGGGCTCCTTTCATGAGCTGTAGATTCATATTTTTGCGGGGAAAATTATCATTGGAGGCACATATATGCCTGATGCGCTCATACAAACCACAATAGTTATAAGAGACCCTCGTTCAGCCGAAGTTAGTGCACCGATTTGTTTTTTACCACGGCGTCCAATGATTTTCGGGATTTTACTTTGAACGATAGATAGTCCTGATTCATCTACGTTGAATATACGGTCGGCGGGGTAGTTTTTTTCTGAATACACATTTTCTAGTATGTCGTAAAATGTGTCCAATTTTTCTTTGGTAAAACCGATGGCTCTTGCAAACGAGGTTCCTGTAGGTTTTCTCATAGATAACACATTTTTGTGTCTATTTAGGAAGCCTTTCAACCAGTATCTGCCAGCAATTCCCGATTTAAAAGGAGTTGGATGATTATTTTTAACAGCCACTTGATAAGACAATCGTCGGATATCCATTTGTGTTAGACCATAGAACTTTTTTTCCATTACAAGGGCGTAGTCTACCAATTGTTTTTCGAACTCTGCACTAAAAACTGGTTTTCGGCCAATTTTCTTTGAGGTTAAAGTCAAAGAGTCCGCATCTTTTTCAGATACGAGTCGAAACAAAGTAGTACGTGGGACTTTAAAGTGTTTAGCTGCCATCAAATATCCCATTTTTTTATTGCGAACAGCAGTAATGGCTTCACACATATCATTCGAATCCCACTTCTTCCTTTTCTGGTACAAATTTGATGACGACATCTCTGTAAAATTAAATAAAAGTACTTAAAAAAATGAATATAATTTGGAATACTATTCCGATTTTGCATCACATTCCGTATTCCGCATTAGCAACATATAACCTAAAAGATCTTTCTTATATCACATGTCAACGTATTAAAAAATGCAAAAACGAAAGCCATACTATAAAAATAAAACTCTTTCTGAAGTGATTTCATTTGTAATGTTATAAAATAGTTTGGAATATGGGGTGATTATATTGGATTAAAAACTCACCGAAAAAGTTTTGATAGGAGCAACTTCACAAAACACGTCAGCATTCATCCGCAGACACAGGAGAACTATTATTCCGGCCAAAATCAAGGCTCACAGCTTCGACTTTCAATAGTTATAATTATTACCGATAGATTCCGCCACCCGAACCGAAGATAAGACGGTATTCCGAATTACCAACAGTATTCCAAATACGCTTCCTTTCCTCTAATAATAATAACAATAATAATAATAATATAATAATAATAATAATAATAATAATAATAATAATTGGATGATTTGTATAGCGCGGTTTTTGTGAAAAATCACCTTTAGGGCGCTGTACAAATATTTCTTAATTAATTATGTACAAAGAGATCAGAAAAACATACTTACCTGGCAGGTCGCTTCAGATGAACACAGTTTTATTAGAAAATTTATTTATAGAGATGATACTTTTAGATGGTTATTTGTTGCTCCTTTTCTATTGATGTTACATTGTCATTTGGTAGGGCCCAATTTGTGAAGAAAGGTACAATATAAATTTTTGCTTCACTAAACAGGTAGGAGCTAGCCACGTACCTCCCTGTCTTTTTAGGTACGTAGGTATCTACCTTCATCCCTACCTCCATATTCAGCTACCTGTGTAATTAGGCAGCTGATTCGACAACATGTTGCCATTAGACCAAAATTCGAGTTTGCCAAAATGCTGCCTTCCGAAAGATACCAAATTGAGGATTGTAGCCGATTTCAAAACCGGACGAGACCAAAATCACGACTTTTTACTATTTTCCAAAGAATCAAGACCAAAAAGTTTCCTGGAAGAATGTCAGAGGTAAAATGATTGGCATAGGTAAGTAACTACATAAAAGATTTTAAGGAGTCTTCATTTATAACTTTTTGCTGCATAATCAGTTTTTTGTATGAAGGTCCCTTTTCGCAAAACATAATATTATGTTGCGTAGTATAAACGTACGTTGCAGAACTAGTGTTTTTTTTACCTAATATGAACAACCTGATCATCATCTATTCTAAGACTATGTAGGTGGGTAGTAAATAGACATGTTCTAAAAAATGTCTCACCTATGTAGGTATGTTAAATGTGTACATTTTTTAAAGGTTTAAAACATTGTTGTATTTCTAATAAATACGTAAGTACCTACCTTGATATCATTATTTTTTACACAAAGTTCGAAATATTTGCTTTGGATTTTTCATAGTAGGTGTATAGCAGTGGCGTGCAGTCCATATGCACCTCTCCTAAGAAAAATGATCCAAAAAAGATTTTTTAGACCAAAATGTCACTAACTAACTAACCATCACGCCGTTTCTCTGCAGGGGTAGGCAGATAGGACGGTCCTCCAAACAGCTCGATCTTTGCATACACTTATTGCTTCATTCCCATTCATTCAACATTTCATAAATTCTCTTCTTTTATTCCGACTTCGGACATAGCCCGACTCACTTGATCGTGATATCTTCCTCGGACATCCCCGGCTTCTTCTTCCATTCTCATTCGCGTTATATACTCTCCATACACTCCTTTCTTCGTTCGTTCGCTCTACATGCAAGAACCATCGAAGCGTCCCGTAATGTATTTTTTCCATAAATTCACTCTACGTTGATAAACTGTTCCTATATGACAAATTTACACTTTTCAGTAAGAAAAAAAATTTGCCGTTTTCAAATAATCAATATACAATTCATAGCCACTACACACAGCCTACCTTTAGTGATAGATCAATGCACGCCACTCGTACATAGATAAGTAGGAACCTAGGTACCTACTATTATCACGTAAAATATGAATCCCAAACTAAATTGCGGTGATCCCAATCTGAAAAAAAAAACATTGCAAGTACTTAATTTCAAAGCAAAAAATTAACATCTCCACAAAAAAGACTGTTGCTATATTTTTTTGTAGTTTGTTAGTTAGGTAGGTAGAGACCTACCTCAATTTCTATGAAACTTTATGCACGAATATCCGTCGATATTATCATTTATTCTGGCTTCGGAATCATCTGTTTTTTAATTATTATTTTTTTAATTTCATCGTTAATGATTTTACAAATGTAAGAAGGTCGATAAAGAAATTTCTCTCTACCTAAGATTGGTCGCAAGTAAATTGCACACCACTGTAGGAGGTTTTTTTATCGAGATCAAAAAGCGGTTTAATTCTTAATTGGCCTCTAATACCTGTCTTAAAATAATAAAATCGTGCCTTTTCCTGTTAATTGGAGTAGGTAAGTCGGCACCAACGGTTTGCACCTACAGTGTCAGTATTAGATGAATTACTTTAGAATTGGGTCAATTAAACTTCAACATGAGGTTTGTCAACTTTAGGTAAAATAGGCCTAATTGATTTAAATTCCTTATTTGAATTTCTACGGCTAGCTGTATTTATCAACAAAACAGCAATTTTAATTAGAAGTGCGGGTAGCGAAGTACCTACACAGATAAATATTTCGCCAATAAAGTCTACAACATTTTTGCTGCCGTCTGGCGTATCTATAAATATCGCTGAATGTTCCGCTATATTTCTCAAAGAAATTTTAGCAGAATAACTTTAATATTTCTAGTATCTTATGGAAGAGAATAAAATAATGACAAATCTACGCTTTTAATTAAAATTATTCACCACCTATATACATACATTCTGCATAAAACTGAAAAGCCGAAATTCGTCAATAAGTCACACTAAATTTGCGAACGATGAGGTTTGGCGTCCGGACAATAAAACTATTAAGTACTCGAGTAATTTACTTTTAAGTTCTTACAAAAGCGGGTGAATACCTTTTCGAGTTACTGAACGAACGACCTTCGTCAAAAAATCTTAAAATCAGAATTCAAAAATGGCAGAATTCTTTCTTTACTCCAAAAACTTTGCACTTGAAATGATGCGTACAATAAAATTGCTGAAATACGAAAATTCTCCACACGATTTGTCAAAAAAAAGGTTAAAAAAAACCACGCTCGCCTCCGATGCAAAGGGTTTTAAATCAGACCGAATAACACAAAACAAAACAAATAAATAAAGCAAAAAGAATTAATAGGCCCATATACAGATAATGCGATTATGCGGCCAGCAAAAAGATACGTCGGCTGTCGATTCTACGAAACCAACTGATAGAATGAACGATCGTCGATCGAAAGGGTAAAAAAAAAATCGGATAAGGGCGGAGCCTAATCGCTATTGGATGAAAGGGGCGTGGCTTGGGAATCTGGGATGCGCCCGCGCATAAAAACGGCTCGTAAATCGGCATCGGCAGTTTCCGACGGTGTTCGGGTGGTTCCGCCGAGCCTCTCGTCGCTCGATGGGTGATTTTATCGATTTTATTTTAATTCTGTATCGGAGATCTCGAGGATAAAGTCATTTGGTAGTTTGATGAGGTGAATTTCTTTATTTATGTAGTTTTTTAAGTATTATTTGAATTGCGATGGGAGTGCACTCAAGGCGCGTTTTTTGAAGCGGAATGTAATTTTTTTTGCCAGATTGGAAATATGTAATGAATTACTTAGGAATCTACGTAGGTATTTATGTATTTATTCATTTTTGGGAAATTGACAGTTGTATTGAGTAGTACACCAATTATGGATTTTCTCCTTTTGATTTTATCTAATAAGACAAGATATAAAAATGCATAAGTATTTAAATTCAAAATAACCAAAGCACACAAGATAAAATCGCTCATGGCAAGTACTTAAGTACCATAAGAAAATATTATTTTACGGAGTTAATATTCAGGTGGTAATCGAATATATTAAAGCGCACATCAGATGCTATGTTTGGTGAGCGGGCTCTCAGCGTGTCAGGCCCTAAAGCCTGGAATATACTGCCATACGATCTAAGATTGATTAAAGACTCGACAGAATTCAGGTCAAAACTCATCTCTTCGACAGTCATATCCGTGAATGGTTCAGTTACCTAATAAACAAATAATTTAAATATTTGTAAATGTAAATAATTATTATCAAAAATCTCAAATAAAATCATGTTTCAAATAAGCACATATTCTTCTTTTGCCAATAACCTTCTAATGTATATAATATCAATGACAAATGGGATTTAAACAGTGACTGCAATGTCATGCAATGTGCAGTGTTTTCTAATATATGTGCCCTGCGCGTGCAAAGTCATATCATCTCAGCCCAAAACATTGTAATTTAACACTTTAATCTGGAATGCCCTACCAGTTAAGTATGTTTTCATAATACATAATACATAATGACGGCCTCCATGGTCGAGGGGTAAGGCTCTCGACTACGAATCCGAAGGTCGCGGGTTCAAATCCCGGCGTGCGCAAGTAATTTTTATTTAATTAATTTTTGTTGTTTCACAATTAATTCATTTAAAAATAATATAGAGTATATTTGCGCACGTTCCAGAGTGGAAGATACTTTCAGTATCGCCCTGCTGAAAGACCACCATTCAGAATTGAAACGTTGCTTGAAATGGCTTTTAGCCGCGTTTGGTGACCAGAACTGAATAGCCAGGTATTTACCCTTTTCCCCACCTTCCTCTCCCCTTTCTCCTTCCCCTCCCCAATACCTTCAGCCTCGCAACATTCCCTAATTGGGAATGCCATAGTCTCACTGGCTCCAGACGGTTGGGAGCAGTTTGGGACTCTTGTGCGGTATTCATATAAAAAAAAAAAATAATAATATGAACCCTAGCAAGTAGTATTTGTACAGCGCCCTTGAGGTGATTTTTCACAAAAACGGCGCTATACAAATCATCTAAGTATTATTATTATTATTAAAACAAGATATCACAACTATCGGAACAATAAGACAGTATAATAAAAAATTATTAACTTGTCATAATATGAAATTCTTAAATTATTCATTTATTAAAATCATAATAGAAATATATAAAAATAAAAAAAAAACAGTTTTGTTAAATTATAAACAAACAAAAAAAACTCTCATTACATTATGGCATTCTTAAAATAAACATGAAATGTCTGTTAACCGTTAACCTCACCCATTTGCAGTGGCGTGCATCGCTCTATGACTGTTTATATTTTTTTTTAAAGTTCGGGTTTGAAATGAAGTATGAATTGAGTATTTGAAAATGGTCAATCTGTAATCTTCTCTAGCAGATTGTATAAGAAAATTTGAACAAATGAGCGCAGACGTTCCTTGCAAAAATCATCTAAAACATACATTTTAATTTTCTATTATGTTTTAATTTGTTTTGTGTTTCGTTTTTCAAGTATAATAATAATAATAAATGTTTATTTCGGTTTGTGGGGAGGTTACTGCGGTCCCACACATTCCATACAATAGTTATAAAAATATACAAAATATGTACAAAACTTTAAAAATAAAATAAAAATAACAAAGTAGGTGAATGATACAAGACACATAACAAAAAAAAAACTTAATACTTCATCATGTCTGTAGATACAGTAAATGTTTATCTTCGTCAACGAAAATTGCCATTGTGTTCAGTTTTGAACGGCAGTGGTAGGTACCTACATAAATAAAGACGCCTAGTTATATGAAGTGGGAAGTGGCCTCTTGCCTCTTACAAATTTTCACCTCTTTCAGAGCGGAAAATTATGTCACCCTATGTAGGTAACTAGTGAGTAACTTCACAGTGAGCTGCATTGTCAAGTGAACATCATCCGATAGTCGGGTGAAATGAATGAACGACGCAAACATATAAACATTTCATCTTTACGTAGTTATCATATACCTATTACCTAGTCTGAAGAGATAACTTGTAGATGTGTATTATACGACATAAGGTCAAATTTCCCTTACTTTGGGTAAAATTGGTAAAATATTTTCAAATATCGCAATACTTTCTTGAACTGAAAATAGAAAAGTAACTGTTATTGTGTTTGAACAACTAGAGACAAACAAAAGAACTAATGGTCCTAATATAATTCAATAATACATCGCTCGCATCGATTAGGCAATGAATTTTCTAATATCGATAACGCTGGTGGTCATCGTATAAAAAATGCAAAATACGCAGTTTGCCTGCAAAACGAAGTATCAATGGATTAACCCACATCAATAACTGCATTACAGGTATGTTGATTTAATAACCACGCCTTTATATTATTCACTTCATCCTATTGGGTATTTACACTTCATATATTTACAAGTTTTTATGCATTATGTTTTCTTACACTTTATATTTTTACAAGTTTTTATACTTTATGTTTTTACAAATGGTCATACTTTGTGTTCTTACAAGATTGTATTATTTATATTTCTACAAGTTATAACTAACTAACTAACTAACCATCACGCCGTTTCCCCGCAGGGGTAGGCAGAGAGGACGGACCGCCAAACAACTCGATCTTGGCATACACTTCTTGCTTCATTCACATTCATACAACGCCTCATACATTCTCTTCTGTTATTCCGACTTCTGACATGGCCCGACTCGAGTATTTGATTCACTTGATCGTGCCATGTCTTCCTCGGGCGTCCCCGGCTTCTTCTTTCCATTCACATTCGCGTCATATATTATCCTTACACTCCTTTCTTCGTTCATTCACTCTACATGCCCAAACCATCTAAGCGTCCCTTTCTTAATCTAGCTCACTACGCTTACATCAGCCTTGCATTCTTTACGAATCTCAACATTTTTCACTCGATCATACATGGTTTTACCACACATTCGTCTCAGAGATCTCATTTCTACAGCATTCAGTCTACTTTCATCCTTCCTCTGCCAGTTCCATGCCTCACTGCCATACATCAAGGTTGGTATCAGTACTCCATTGTGGACTGCTAGCTTCGCTTCCTTGGACAACTTTTTGTTTGCGCCAACCGCGTTCAGTCCTCCAAGTTATATATATATATATATATAGTCTACAAGTTATCATACTTAAAATTTTTACAATTTATTGTACTTTATATTTTTAATAATTTTTATACTTAAAATTTTTACAAGTTGTTATTCTTCAAATTTTTATAAGTTTTCATAAGTACTTTATATTTTTTAATACTTTACACTTTTTTATACTTTACACTTTTTTATACTTTACACTTTTTTATACTTCACACTTATTTATAATTTACACTTTTTTATACTTTACACTTTTTTATACTTTACACTTTTTTATAGGTACTGTATTCATTTTAATAGTTTTTAATTGCTTCTTTTATATTGGTAACACTTTTCATACCTTTATGTTAATTGCTAATGTTGTTGCGAATATTCAAATAAATAAATAAATGACATTAATGAATAAAATAATAAAAAACGTCTATTCTCCACTCCTCAGTATCTTTGCGAAAACTTCACAATATATATATATATATATATATATTTGATAATCCAGGGAATGACAACACAAATTTAAAACCATTGA
Source organism: Halesus radiatus (assembly GCA_022606495.2). Taxonomy (NCBI): domain Eukaryota; kingdom Metazoa; phylum Arthropoda; class Insecta; order Trichoptera; family Limnephilidae; genus Halesus; species Halesus radiatus. Next base: position 22,235 of record JAHDVE020006384.1, on the reverse strand, counting down.
CGTAAATAGCATTCACGTCATTACAAAAGAATTAAGAAAAAACAACCATCATTAAAAGCGGAGAAACATATTTTATCTGTACCTAAGCTCCTCGAAAAAAAAGAAGTTATTTTCTAAGCAAGTCGTTTTTAAATATTATAAAATCGTTTTAAACATCGCCACAATAAAAATTGGGTGGGGGTAAATAAAATCATATACCTAAATAATTCGTCTCAATGTGGCCAAACCGCAGTTTGAAAATGGATTTGAACGTCGAAACAGCTGCCATAAAAAAAACTTGCTGTACTTAATAATAACATTATTATATTTGGTTTACTTTAAATTTTAAGAAAATAGGGAAATTTCGTTTGCCCGTCTGGGGCTTGGCAGTCAAACAGAATTTTGTAAATTCGCAACATGAGTGTGGCTGAGTTGGTAACGCGTCGGGTATCGTGCCATCCACCAGGCATCGTGAGTTAAATTCATCGACTGACTTATTCCTCCATCATAACACAAGCAACATTCCCACTCAGTGTGATGGTAGTAGGAGATTTAAAAAAAATAGTCAGTTTTTTCGAAACCCGGGATTGTTTAGCTTTCTTAAAAAAAAAAGTAATAACATAAACAGCAGTTTTCTTTCAATCCATAGGTAGATACTAGATAGATAGGCGCCTATAGATCACACTTAAACATTTGTTCAGTATAGGTAGGTGCAAATTCATATGTAGAGAGAACATTTTTTTTTGATTTTTTTTTTTGCAACGCATCCGATGTTCACAAAACATAGAAGAGAATTCCTACCTTCTTCTATCAACCATCCCCTATTTCTTTCCCCCTTCACCATTTTTGATAATATTATTACCAATACACCCTCGTCACCTCCCACCACACAAGCAATTCAACATCACACGCTCTCTTCATTCATTTTTATTACAAATTCTTTTTGCAACGAAAGGCGATGAAATTGATAAAAATACGTGTGTGACATTCTCACATTATTAACACCCTACCCTACTTTCAAATACGGAATGTATTCTAAATTTGAAATATTTGGATGAAAAAAAAAATCCTTCTCCACATATTTTTTTTTTCATCTGGTATTTTATTTGTTCTTATTTTAAAATGCATAAATGAAGAATTTTATTTTTAAACTGCATTTCTTTCTCCAATTAAAAATAAATAAAACATAATTAAATCTTTTCGGGGGGTTTTGGAAAACGGGGAAAATGGAATTAAAATTACAGCACGCAACGATATTATTATATTAACAAATTATGTAAATTATACGAATTAGTTAATATAATCGTAAATTACGCATATAATAAACCCCAAGCATTTCAATTTACATGATTCTGAATCACTTTTCCTTATTACTTGTAAGTGGTCAAAAAGGCAGAAAATTTTTATAAAAAATTTTTGGTAACTTCACGACATAAAATTGAGTCAGTATATTAGGTCAGTATGTGCATGTTGCTTTGGTTTACCTACGTATAATTTGGGGGCTTTGGATAACAGCGGAACAAGTTCATTAGGTTGGTACTTTAATTGGAAAATTTACGATTAAAACCAATCAATCTGAACTCAAACGCATAATCTCGGTGTTACCGACGCGGCACCAATTTTCAACGCAATAAGTTGCAAGATATTAAATTTTCCCCTTCTTTAAGGTTTAAATACAATTTCGCTATTTTTCGCCATTTTACGAAAAACTACATCAGTTACCCGATACGACCAAAGTATTTTGTAAATATTCTGTACCGTTTTTTTGGACGGTGTTTAAAATTATTTATTACAGATAAAACCGATTTATTTGGAAAATAATTAAAATTTTCTATTCTGTGAGGTACTTAATAATGTGTTTCCCCGCATTTAAATGACAATTACAATTGGGTGGGAGTAAATAAAATCATATGAGTAAGTCGTTGCAATGTGGATTAACTACAGTTTGAAAATGGTCTTGAACGCCGAAACAGCTGTCACAGTGATAAAAACTAAAATACTTAGAGAACTTCATTAAATTTGATTTACATTATATAACTAAAAAAAACTAAATGGAGTTCTACAAATTAAACACAAAAACAGTTAATTCCTGTACCTATCCACATTACAAAAACTTTTATCTTCTGTTTGGTCATCTATTTGGTTCCCTCTGTATAAATCACAATCTAACAACATTTATATATTTTTTTATATGAATACCGCACAAGAGACCCAACTGCTCCCAACCGTCTGGAGCCAGTGAGACTATGGCATCCGGAATGTTGTGTGGCTAAAGGTATTCGGAGGGGAAGGAGAATGGGGAAAGGAAGGTGGGGAAATACCTGGCTATTCAGATCAAACACGGCTAAAAGTCATTTCAACGAACGTTGCGGATACTGACAGTATCCTACCACTCTGGAAAGTGTCGCAAATATACTACATATTATTTTTGATAAATAAATTGTGAAGTAACACAATTTAATCAAATAAAATTTACTTGCGCACGCCGGGATTTGAACCCGCGACCTCCGGATTCGTAGCCAAGGATCGTAACCATTCAACCACGGATACCGTCCGTCTATGGTAGCTTATTTGAAGATGTGCCTGTAATTCAACATTTCGAAAGCTCTTGTTCCAATGCTAGATTTCTCCATTCAAAGAAAACTAGCCAACAAACCAATCAAATTTTTTTATAATTTCCCCACTATAACCATCCGCCCCAATATCCCCGTCCACGTAAAAAGGTTCAGTCGATAATAAGTAATAACGTTTCATGGATAACTTGGGTACGAGTATATATCGTTCCCGCATAATAAAAACACACGGCTAATCACCGTAATTTCGGTTCACGGACATCGAACCGCGAACCACACAATGTGTAGTACAAAACCTACCCACTTACCTACCGGATAGGCACGCCTCTTCCTCTCCGCCTTTCTTCATACTCTACTCTGCTCGTTTCTCGATTCTTCAATAGTCATGCATTGTTTGTTTCATGGGCTCTTGCTGGTAATATTACTTTGATGGAGGAGGTAACGATGTTTGTAAATGCTGTCAGAACAACGTTGAAAGTTATGTTTTGAAAATGATAAAATGAATAGTTGTATATTTTTGTTTTGGCAAAGTATTGGCAGAATACTAATAGAAATGAGCCTACTATGCCTTCGTACAAAAAGCTCAAAAATGGATAAAAATGGATACTCCCTTAATTGATTGAGAATTAGATATTGCCTTATTCTCTCTCGCCTTTTCAAAATTCGCCAATAACTGTTTCCCATATTCCATAGCACGACGGGAAATCCTGTTTTCCGTGTCTACTAAGGAAGAAGGGGTAATTGCGAACGCCTGAGGGAGCAAATAAAAAACTCAGGAACAAATCGGCTAAATAAAACCTTTTTAATCATTAATCAAATTTTATTATCTCCCCTTCCAGATTAAAAAAATACATTTTATTAATAATTTTAAATAAAACACAAAGTTGAATGAAAAATGACACGCTTTCTCTTTGCCATTACCTAAAGCATACACGGTAGTGGCGAACATCAGTATTTTCTTGAAAAGTACAACCACATCATTAGTCAACTACAATAATGCATATCGCCAAGTATTCCGTCTACGGAAATACTGCAGCGTTACGGAAATGTTCCTAGAGGGACGAGTGAACCTTTCAGGGCACTTCTCCACCACCGCATGGGAAGCTATGATGCAGAGTAAGCCAATCCACGAATACCATCATTCCTGGCGGCCTGGATGAAGTCCTCAATGATGACTCTCTGGAGACGGGAGATGGTCAAATATTTTCTTTTTATGTATTGTTATTTCATTTTACGTGTTATTATTGTAATATATGGATTATATTGCATTGCTCTACCCCTATATTACATATATTATTATTAATTAATCTACACCACAAACTGTAATTACGTTTCACATTGTCTGTAAGTAGGTAAGTCATAGTTACATTTGTAAATGTAACAGTGCAGTACTATCTTAAGAACAGAAATACCATAATTTTAAAATCTTGCAAATATTACATAATTTTGAATAAAAATATACAACGGTTTTTACCTTCAATGACGTTCACAACGTTTCTTTAGAAATGCAGTTCGGTGCTAATGAGCGAAACGGTTTTTTGTATAGGTGTGGAAGTGTGGATGTATCGGAGCCCTGTAAAAGTCGGTTGTTCGGAGTTACCCGCAGTTCTCCATTACCCCACTATCCCCTACCAGCAACGCTAGGATTTTCAGTTGGATGAGTGCGTTTGTAAACACGTGCTCTATCTTTTTTGTTTGTTTGTCAAGTGAATTTAGATGTTAATTTGTCCATAAATATATTACCTGTTTTTACCAATAATTCTTACATTCTTAATCATGGTGTGTAGGTACTACGAGTTAAGGAGCAGTCGTAATCGTTCACCTCAGAATCGAATAACAGTTCTTTGTATGTAATAGGCAGAAGATTCCCACCTGCTTTAGACGGGATCCCGTTTTCAACAGCTCTTTGTGCCTGCCGAGATAAAATTAAATTCCAGTTTTGACATTGTGGCAACCCAATTATTGTTGTGGATATTATCTGCTACACAAATAATAACTATTGCTCCCACATCCACCACATGTGACGACAATTGCTCCCACATCCACCACATGTGACGACAATTGCTCCCACATCCACCACATGTGACGACAATTGCTCCCACATCCACCACATGTGACGACAATTGATCTGAACTAATGTTATGCTTTCTTTATATTCGGTTTTCTGCCATTGACAAATGGTGCATTAGGCGAACCAGACTTCAACCATTTGTTACATGAATAAGATATACCTTTAAATTAATAAAGACCAATGCAGTTGACATTCATTTGTAGGAATTTGTTTGGGGTAGGTAATATCTATCTAAATCAAGTGTTTTTATCATTTAGTGATCATAATAATCGATGCGTTAATACAATAACGTACAATGCTAAAACGAAATATTGTTTGAAACGATTTAAACGGTGTTTGGTTACCAGATCTTTGGTTACCAGATGACGGCCTCCATGGTCGAGGGGTAAGGCTCTCGACTACGAATCCGAAGGTCGCGGGTTCAAATCCCGGCGTGCGCAAGTAATTTTATTTAATTAATTTGTGTTGTTTCACAATTAATTCATTTAAAAATAATATAGAGTATATTTGCGCACGTTCCAGAGTGGAAGATACTCTCAGTATCGCCCTGGTGAAAGACCACCATTCAGAATTGAAACGTTGCTTGAAATGGCTTTTAGCCGTGTTTGGTGACCAGATCTGAATAGCCAGGTATTCCCAACCTTCCTCTTCCCCTTCTCCTTCCCTCCCCAATACCTTCAGCCTCACAACATTCCCCAATTGGTAATGTCATAGTCTCACTGGCTCCAGACGGTTGGGAGCAGTTGGGACTCTTGTGAGGTATTCATATAAAAAAAAAAAAAAAAAGATCTGAATAGCTTTCTAACCTTGCTCGTCCCTATCTTCTTCGCCTCCCCACTCCATTGCCTTCGGACATATAAAATCAGTCGGGACTCTTGTCCGGTATTCCCGTAAAAATGTGCATTCATATACAAACATGCCACAAAGCATTTATTTCTAAAAAAGTTTTTAATAATTTTTGTTTGGAAATTCTACTTATTGGAAATATTATCTACTCGTACATGCATTTTTTTTATCTTGCGCTAATTGGGTGTTTTCACTGGTTTTTTTTTGTTCATCGTCAACAGAAATTAGAAAAAAATAAAGATAATTTAGTGTTTACGAATTAATTTTCTATAACTATAATTTAAAATGTGCCATTTTTGATATGCCGGCAAAACGACATGTTCGTTTTTGTTCGTGAATATGGCGTTGTTGACGTCACGCTGACCAACTTCGATGACAGCCATTACCAGCCATAATGACGTTGTAGCCTGTTCGAATCGTTTCTGTGGAATGTGCAGTTTTAGATCTTAATACACTTTAAATGAAAATATAAAAATTACACATTTTTAGAAGGATTATCAGTATCAGATATACAAACTTTAAATCTTTCACACATTTTTAACGGTATCCACAGTTTGTGAAAATAAATATGTGACTGGTGACAAGTCAATAAGCTATCCTAGTAGCCACCCTTAATAAATTTATATCAATGGTTCCACCATAAAGTATTAACCTGTCCTCGTATGAACAGATGTTTGAAACACAAGAAGTTATACTTGCATGACTGTACTTGTATAATTTGAATATAATTGTGTTGATTGTTCGGAGAATTCTTGACGTATTGTTGACTTATTGTTAAGTTATTGAAACACGTCAGCAGTTCTCGAAGGAAGGTTAGTTATTACTTCTGTTAAATAAATGATATATTGACTCCTAAATGATCGGTAAATACATATATATAGGCGGTTCGTATTGACCCTGTTTGAAATGAAAGAAATGACGGAAAGTACCTACCTGTCTTGTAAATTTCAAAGGTATTATGCAGTTACAACGTAAGTATATTATATACGGGGGGTATAGCATTACACAGTAACAAAGAAGTAATTTCGAAAAGGTTAGTTATGTTTTTGTTTGTTTGTACTATATTTAATCACCCCGCGAAGTTACCGCGCTTTATATTCGGACACCTTGAACATATTTTTTTAACTTTTCTATGTTGCAAAAAATCTGGGAATTTTAGAAAACCCCCACCACCACCATTAATAATAATGATAATGTTTATTTATTTGAAACACAAATTATTTAACAACAAAATATATTAAAGCTTTGACTCCCCAACTGGGAACAAATCCCGTTTTAGGGCAGTCAAATTGTCAAGTTTAGTTAATATCAAGTTCCATTATTCAAAAATAGAAGGGAAAAAGCTCGTATTAACATAGTATGATAATATAATAATTAAGTATAAAGAGATGTGAAGAATAGTACAGAAAGAAAAACAATCGTGTATACCAGATAATTTGAGTATAGTATAATAATTAATATGGAATATTAGTTAAATTTATTTTTTCAAAATATATCTAAATAATAAAGATCTTAAGTAGGTACCTACGAGTTTTTTAAAAAAAAAAACTTCTTCTTTTGAATATGTAATCTGTGGCTAACCTGATTGGTATATCTTTGGGCTAACCTCAATACAATATGGCGGGTTCAATGTCTTTCATATTAATTATGAAACGTTGTAGCAACAGTTTTACATATTGGATTTCATTCACACTACTCTCTACACCTTCCCGGCAATAATAAGAACAAACTGTGCTATTTTCAGAGAAATTCGTTGAGTAATTTTCGAGAAAATCGAGACAGACAGACAAACATTGATTTTTATCTATAGAGGTTTAAGCTTGGAGAAGATATGATTTTCCCACGTGTTATTTTAACCTATTTTACTATTAAATTTATTAGAAGATTAGTGGCAAAAGAAGAGTTTGTATTTATCTGAAATATTAATGTTTTTATTGTTCGGTTTTAGGAGTGGAGAGATTGTATAAAATTACCATAAAAATCTTAAGAATTCCACTTAGGTACACATTTCGTCAAATGCATTATCGCGGACTGTGAAATGTTTCTGACTTTTTTCGAATAAAAGTAGATCGACGCATTTGCGCGCAAGTGCGTGAAATAATTTACATATTCTATAAGTGACTTTAGATAAATAGGTGCTAGGGCTTGCCTGGCTAAGCAATTTGTGTGTGTAATTCTTCAATTAATGGGTATTAATGTTGTCTGATAAGGTGTATTTTACAAATCCATCTTTTGTATGGACAAAATGTTTCGGGAGATTTCCCTATTCCCGAAAGGCATAACTAGTTCTTAAACAGTATTCTACACAAAAATATACCAGCATTCAATAAAAATTTAAAGATTTTGTTTCATTCCAGATACTTACATAATTTTTTCAATGAAAACTTTTATCTTAATTTCTTTAAAAGCTTGCTATTCTCTTAAAGCATTAAGCATTAAGTATTCTGAATATTCCTTATGAGGAAAGCTTCGCTTTCGAAACATGTCGATATGTATATATTAAAAAAAGTGGTGATTACAAAGCAAGTTTTAATTAATTTATAAATACTTTTTAATCATTTTCTTTCTGTATTGTATAGGTACCTACGTACTAAACAGTTTTTTTCTCTTTAATAAGTATTACTCATTGTTGATTGGAACAAATAAATAAATAATAACATTTTTTTCTAGAATATCGCAGGAAATAACTACCCTAAGGTAAGGTACTTGATAAGTAATAAAACCATCCATTTAAAATATTGAATGTTCTTATAAATTGAGTTAATTAGGTACTTGCCAAAGATTCCGCCAAAACGTACTGTTCACATTGTTAAAAGAGTCATCTGTGTGTCGACAATATTTTCAACCACAACTTGAATTTGTATTGTGGTTTTGCTCCGTAAACAAAATTGCAACTTTTCTTCAAATTACTGGTATTATTTTAATAAAAGGAGGAGAAGCTTTCTCAAGGAAAGATATATTGACGTGATAAGTATACTGTTGAGATTTTGCATAAAGACTTCTTCGTGTTTATGTTGTCCCGGCTTATTTCATGTTCACGTAATATTTCGACATCTGTGGGATGTTGTGCTAATTATTCGGATGGTGCCGAATTCAATAGCATTAAAGGTTGATGTCGTGATATTCAAAAATGAAACCTATCCTAAACGGATTCCAATATTTGGAGAACAGACGTCGGGTGGGAAGAGTGTCCTTTGTCTACCGGTATTTTAATGGAAGATACTCTGAGGAAGTAGTATCACTGATCACAATCGGGAAAAATGCCAAACGCGCGCCCATCATTATGTACACGATTGACATTTGTCATATGAGAAAGGGTTGCTTCTATGATTCGTTCTTGTGTTCAACAGCTCGGCTGTGGAATGATCTGCTGGCCTCTGTATTTCCTCCCAGGTTCACTCCTTCCTATCCTCTAAAAGATCCTTCACACAGCACCCCCAAAGATTAGAGAAATTATCTCCCCCAGGACCTCCTGTGTGGATTTACTGTAAAAAAAATCAAATAGATGATAATGAATTACTATGTCCCCTTTAAAACCCCCGAAAGATCATCTCTGGCGTTTTGAAATGTACACAGCGTCTGGAATTTGTAGGTCAAAGCAACTTCAACTCGCAACGACCTTATATGCATATTATATATTGTAGATGACGTTTAGGTACCAGTGGCGTGCATTCCTCTATTACCAGAGGTAAGATGTGCGTAGTTTTTCTAGCAGTGCAATGTTACAATTTCACAGATTTTTCAGTGAAAGTGGTATACGGAGGCGTGGCTTTGCGTTATGTATCCCACAAAAAAATTATATTGATGTAGTCAAGTGAATTTCCATAAGTCGTGTTGCAACAACTAATTAAATGGAATCAATGTCTTTTCATTGATAAATTGTGATTGTGACTAAAAAATATTCACAAATCTATGGAAAAACACATTTTGATCAGAAATTTGTGATAGTTTTTTTTACTTCGTTTTCTTCTTGGGGTAGGCACAGATTTTCAACCTTTCTGGACTGCACGCCACTGATAGGTACCTACATAAAGAATCTTATTGTTGAAAAATAGTACCTACGTTAGTTCCTTTTGTGGCCTCCTGTATAGATAAGTATGTTAATTCGAATGACTCGGGATTTGGGTATAAATTAAATAAATTTAAATAAACTCAATATTTAAAAAAAAAATGGTAGAATTTAAGACATGAGTATTTAATCGTCTTATGTACTAATCGATCTGTGTGCAAATAATAATATTAGAAGTGGGTAGGGATTGCGGTCTTTGATTCTAGATCCTTCATGTATTATAACGCTGTTAGGATATTCTGGATATTGTGCTGTGTGCTAGGCTAGAACACTCTAAGGTTCTCTTTCTAAGTCGCCCTCCCACTTCATTTCAATATCACTTCTCGGTCTTAACGTCGCCAAGGTAACCCTACACCCCATTCTGTCGGTTCCCGCGGCCCACAATGGGTTCTTGGAGCCCACACCGACCGATTGTGTCGCGCCGGCCATCGCAGGGCCAATTACCGTAACCAGACACCCGCTATGGAAAACCCACGAGGGGCGGGGATGAGGTAGAGAAAGGTTGAGGTCGGAGGGAGCGTGGAATAAGTCTTTATTACATAGGTAAGTAGGTACATTTTGATTTGAATAGGCCTGTATTTTACTGAGCACCAAATCAAAAATGATATGATTCCCCAAATATTAGCCTTTTGCCACTAAAATAATATTATTAGACACCGAAAGTCGGGCAGCAAGTATTATTGCTGTTAATTTATTTTTTAATAATAATATTAATTATTATTATATTGATATACTGGCCCAACACGGTAGGTCTCACTTCTATATACATAAATACACACTTCACCACAATCTACACATCTGTCCTCTTGATAGACACTGTAATGCTGTCCGAAACGTTGACTAAGTGAGGAGGAAGCACAACAAGACTGAATCAATCCCAAAAACTAATCAAGCAAATACTTTTGGCCGTGAAAACGTGAAAACATATATATATTTCTAGAGATCACGTTCTGGAAAGTATTTTATTATTATTTATTACTATGCCAATAATTCAATATCTCACAGCATATATTATACGTCGGGGTTGGTCTCAGGACTCCATTGTGGACCGCCAGTTTTGGGTTCTTTTGATAATCTTTTGTATATTTATGTTAGTTATATATATGAATTTATGATTCAACATTTGAAAAATATGGAATTTAAACACGTATTTCAAAACTTCCTACATTATGATGCAAATGGCGAGCAGAAGTTGTGTTAACCTAGTCCTTAAAAAAATATGCACGTTTCGCTTTCGTTGATATGTAGGTAATTATCTGTGTACGTATCTCAGGGTGTTCAGTGTCCAGGGTCGAACTAGTGCTGTCTTGTCTCTATAATCATTACGGTAGCCCCGGCTTCTCTGTCCGATGCATCGCGTAACGTATTTCCCAAGACTGGTCAATGAAGTAAAGTTCAGATTTAAACACCTCCCGACGGTCTGGGTAATCTTTTAAGTCACTACTAAATCTAGTTTGTAGCGGATTAAATGTAAATTTTTGTTACCTACTCTTTATCTAGTTATAATTTATTTTTTTGATAAATTTTCAACAATTTTTCTGCTCTATCGGATAAAATTATTAAACTCCATCATAGTTGGCTGATCTCAGCGTGAGTGATAATCAACCAAAAGCGCTTCGTCCGACGTACTGGTTGAGACTTTTTAAAAGCATAAATGTTTAAAAATTTCTGGATATTTGCGTCAGGAAGTCCTCAATCTGGCGCAAAGTTGTAAAAGTTGAATTTTTGGTTGGATTGAATAATATCGCCAAATTCTTAACGCAGATGAGTGATTGTTAACTTGATAAATGAAAACACTATCGTTGTAAACACTTTTTTTGTTGGTGTTTAATACAAATGTTCTAAAGAGACTTTAAAATCTCTACGGTAAGTTAATGAAAGCTGCTGTTCACTGTGAATTTCGTGAGAAAAGAAGAATGAATCATTCAGATGATCTTAATTATAATTTGACATTTTAAATTATGAATTTGGAAAAATGTCAATTTTTGGCTGCACTGAGTTTACGACTAATATCTACTATAAGAGTGAAATCATATAAATTAAAATTACCAAAACAAAGAATCACATAGAATGAAATACAGTAATGATTAAAATGTCTGAAACAAAGAATAACATTATATTAAAAACACTAATAATTAAAATGACTAAATCAAAGAATAACGTTGGATGAAAAATACTAATAATTAAAATGACTGAAACAAAGAATAACATTGGATGAAAAACATTACTATTAACAACAGTCTGTATTGCTCGGTGCTGATAGATTTGAATCAAACTTTATAGGTGATAAAAAAACGTAATATTAACACTTAACTTATGAGTAGGTAACACAATGCATATTAGTTTATCTCCAGGAAAAAACCTATTTTCAAAATCCGTTGCTCGTGTCGGAACCTACCTCGATCATATCAACTTAATATGTAATTTAAATTTTATTACGTATTTAGGATAAATGCAGTCATTTTTTGTAATTCCATGATTGAATAATATCTGTGTATTGTAAGAAATCGAAATTTTTAGACTAAGCTTATGGCAGTCAATTGAGAAATGATATTGTTAAAAATTAAAATTATATGGCTGTAAAAAACGGAACGCTCTGATGTGATCGTCATTTTGTTTTGTTTTTCCGAGTCTTTCTTTCCCATCGGAGGGCGATCGGGACACGTCGTGACGGGCCCATCCCTCGAACCGTCTTTCAACATGCAAAATATCGAATGTCGTTCGATCTAATCGATTATTCGTGATATTTGACGGGACATGCCCGGCGCTCTTGCGGCGGAAAAAAACACTACGGAATATCGATCAAGCGGCGATTACAACACTAAACAAGGCTGGGCAATGGGACCCTCCAAGATTATTGTAGTACCTACCTACTTACCTATCTACTAAATGTAGTTCTTATTTCAAACTGAAATAGTTACGTAAGCAATCCCATTGATAAATGGACCTAAGGAATATTTATCCAAGTTCATTGAAACAAGATTTCAAGCAGTGCTTAAAGAGGATAATCTTACAAACCGGAACGCTCCGTCCAATTATGCTGGAAAATAAAAATAATAAATAAATGTTTATTCCGGTATGTGGGGAGGTTAGTGCAGTCCCACACATTTCATACAAAGTATACATTCAATAGTTATAAAAAAATAAATAATAATAAGACAGTAGGTGAATAATACATCACAGAATGAGTACCAACATTTAATTTTATTTTAAAAGATGAAATAAAATATCTAATTTACTTTGTTTTCTAATATGAACAATTCGGCTATGTTTTTCATAATAATTTTCGAGTTAATAATTCTCACGTTATTTCTATCGACGTCTCTTGAAATTCGTTTTTTTCTCCTTTTAATTTTACAGAATAATATCGTTGTTTTATTATTGACACCAACTACATGACTGTTACAAATTCATGCGGAAATTATATTCCATACCCACATAAGGTGAAAATAATTTATGTATATTTTGCTGTAACTGAGTAACTGTAATAGTAAAGTGAAAATGAAATAGTTTTTTTCTGACAAGAGCTGAAATGCGTTTTTGGAATATCCTCTGTTGACATGACAAGAGTCTGATTAAAGATTCGCATGTATGAATGAGAATAAAGCAAGGAATGTGTGCCAAGACAGAGTTGTATGGCGGTCCATCCACTCTGCCTACTCTTGCAGTGAAACGGCCTGATGGTTAGATAGAAGATATATTCATCCATATTACGAATCCAAACAGGGTCCCGGTAAACTCGATTCGTTAAATTTGAAAACCTCGGTCTGCACATTATAACTTTTTTTGATTCCTGGAAAAGTTTACTTATGTTTATGATTCAGTAACTTTCAAATATCGTAAAGCAATTTTCTCAATCAGTTTTCAAATCGCAGTCTAGAAAAATATGGTATCCACCAATACCTCAAAAGGTATACCTACCCACTTGCATGGTGATTTTTTTTCTCGTAATTACCTACTTAAATAATTTGATAGAATTATTAAAAAAAGAGAAATCGTAATCATATAATTTTGTTCTGGCAGCTGTTCGAAATGCTGAAGGCAATTATATTGCATTATTAGTAATCAAAATTGATAACTATGTCGAGACCTTTGGACTTACTTTGGACCACCTAAAACGAAAAGAGTTTTGCCAGGAAGATAAGTATATGTAAGAATGAGTTCTCATTGTGTCTCCGTAACTTTGTTGAACTATGATTGACCATATATTCAATAAGTTTATAAATAAAATTGTGTTTGTCATTTCCATGAAACAATATGGTTAGATGCGAAGCTATAATTTTTTCAACCACCGTACTTATAATACTACTCCAATAGTTGTATATTACTAACTGAAGTTCCCGGCGTTGTCCAAGGTTATAAATGGTTTGGAGTAAAGTTTTGACATTGCGATGTGTTACCCCTAACTCCACCCCCACCCCCACCCCTACCCCTACCCCTACTCCTACCCCTACACCTACCCCTAACTCCAGTCCCACCCCTTCAAAATTGTGCTTTCAATCACTGATCAAAATAGAAATATATTACCTACTGCATATTTATCCGCATAAGAAATTTATTTTAACTCTGTTCGTACATATAAACACCCTGTTAGACTAAGAAGTCCATAAAATATCCATCATCTCTATGATATTCATGACAACGTAATAAGACAATTAAAACCCACACTATCATACTTTCACAAACATTAACACGCAAGCTCACACAAACAAGCTGCCAATTCAACTACCTATAAGGGTGGGTATTCAATACCCACCCCATGTAACCTTCAAATCACTAAAGTCCATCGCCTCTGACACCACATAACATGTGTGAACCGAAACGCTCCTAGAAAACGTATACAATACGAAAATGCATCTAGCCTTTGCTACACCGCTAAAAAAAGCCATAAAAAACCAACCCCAGGTAAATAATCTCTTCAAATGCAATTTAAATAACAGATTAAGCGCTGAAAATGTGGGGATTTTTTCATTTTATATTTCACATCCCCACCACTCGGAGGCGGCGGCCATGTTGAATATTCAAATTTGGAATCTCGTCTATTATGACGCCACAATGAAGTGGCGTGTTGGTTTTTTTATAGCTGGGGGGTGTTTGGTTTGCGCGAGGGGTGGGGAGGGTACACAGGGGGCTGCAAATCCCCCTAAAGGGATGATTTTATTCACTACCGATAATAGACAGACATTGAGAACTGCGAACCTTTAGTAATTCATTAAATAATTAATGAAGTTTAATTTTTTTTTTTTAAATTTAATTTAAATTTTAAATTGTCTTAACAGCTAAAACTCTTGAACGGTGAGCTAGTTCGAACTAGTTTATAACACCCGCCCACAGTCTCCTTTTAAACCTCAGTAGTTTTACGATATAGTACACTACTACACAAGCTAGAATCTCTTTAAAAAGAGAGACATATACCTACATATTTAACTTAAGAATTGTTATTGTGTTTAATTCGTAGAGCTCTATTGGTTTAATTAAAAAAAAAATTATGTAAATCTAACTTTACGATGTCATTTGTTCTGCAAAAATTTTAGTGTTTTATTATTGTAAAAGCTATTCTGACGTTCAATCCCGAAATGGTTTGAAAATGACTTTGAACGCCGAAACAGCTGTCACAATAATATAAAACCAAAATACTTAATAGTAACATTATTAAATTTGTTAAAAGATAATTTTTTTTATGTTTGCCACATTGTTTATTTAAACTTCTAACTTATGTGACTTCTAGTATTGGAAAGGAGTAATTATTTCGCATTAAGGTGTTAACTAATTAAAACCTTGTTTCATATTGAAACATACCTACCATCAGTATTCTGATTCACAATTGTTTAATTTCTTTCCCTGACCCCACGTTCAACCTCAAAACATTCCCCAAAAGAGAATGACACATTCCCACTGACTCTGATCAGCAAGGAGTCTTGTATAGACATAATGAATTTTTTTTAAATTCGATGTTCCAGGACTTACTTTGAAAAATAAATATTCATTCATAACGGTAAATAGTACTTGACTTAAGTATATACTCTCGTGCCTGAAGAAATCAGAAGAATTACTGACAAAACACAAATGTTGAACTCTGTCAAGAAATATTTTAAAAACATTCTTAAAAAAAAAACCTCTTTCCACTTTAATTCTAAATATACACAGATTACGTGTTTTTTTTATTATTAAATTATCTTTGTTATTATACAATACTTGTTGATGTGTACCCGGCCTTGCTAGGGAGTTTTGTTTGGAATAAAGTTATGATTTTATGAATTCTCGCTTGTCATTAGGGTGACATAATTGATTGGACAGCGAAAGTATCTCCAAATAAATAAATATTCATTTCAATATTTTATTTCATTCCAAACGTTTATTTTTTCAAAATATATTTAAATCATAAAGTTCTTAAGTAGGTACCTACTCGTGTTTTCCATTTTGAAAATATTCTACCCAAAAAAATCTTCTTCTTTTGAATATGCAATCTGTGGCTAACCAGAGTGTTATATATATGGGCTAACCTAAATGAAACATGGCGGTTTCAATGTTTTTCATATTAATTTTAAAACGTTATAGCAACAGTTTTACATATTGGATTTCATTCAAACTACTTTCAAAACCTTCCCGGCACTAATAAAAACAAACTGTGTTATTTTCTAGAAAATCGAGGACAAAACTTACATTGGTTTTTTTTATATATAGATGGATTAGTAAATTACTGCATTAATGGACGCTCCTCATTCATCCACAAATGCTTTTATAGGAAGAGCAGTATTAAAATATTTTGTATAAAACGTAAACTATATTGTTACATTGTATCCATATATTTAATAAATAAAATAATAACATATTTATGCAATCAATTGCCGACCCCTGACTCACGTTTGAGATCTTTCATACAACTAGATGTGCATTGTATTCAATGATCGAAACGCATTTTTTCTATATAAGTTTGCTGTCCTGCAACCTACAACAGGATGCACAAAATGCAGTAGCCTTGCCCATACTGCATACTGCACTGCACACTGCTATGCACAGGCTACCCCTATGGGTAGTTGGTGATGTAAGCCGGTATAATGTGGCATGATGCCCGCTGCAACTTAAAACCTTTAAATCATTGGATTGAAATATTTAAATCGCTCTAAGCGGGCGCATTCACTCGTTAAGGGGAAGATTGTGATGGTAGGATGCTTAGAGCGATGTGCAAAAAAGGTGGCTACATTTAAAGAAGTAGTATGTTCTAATAGATAAAGAGAGAGATTCTTCTAACCTACTAAATTGCTAATAAACCCATTTTTAAAAGTTATTTTGCTGTGCATGGCATGTAATATAGGTTTGATATAGGGAATTCCAAATGTCCGGGGCAAAATTAAGTTGTGATCTTATACAATCGATCACATCGCTGTAATAATCATTAATTTGATTCTATTTTTTTATTTATGTGATGCCACAAAAGTCCCAGCTGCTCCCAACCGCCTGGAGCCATTGAGACTATGGCATCCCCAATTGGGGAATGTTGTTAGGCTGAAGGGACTTGGAAGGGGAAGAGGAAGGTGGGGAAATACCAGGCTATTCAGATCTGGTCACTAAACATGGCTAAAAGCTATTTCAAGCAACATTTCAATTCTGAATAGTGGTCTTTCACCAGAGCGATACTGAGAGTATCTTCCACTCCGGAACGTGCACAAATATACTACTCGTATATGTTATTTTTAAATGAATTAATTGTGAAACAGCACAAATTAATTAAATAATATTTACTTGCGCACGCCGAGATTTGAACCCGCGACCTTCGGATTCGTAGTTGAGAGCCTTACCCCTCGACCGTGGAGGCCGCCAAAAAAGGGCTAGAAAGAATTGAATTTCGTTGCCTTGAACGCCATACCAGATCGAACAATTTATTTAGTATACCACGTTGTTAATCTAGGCATTCGTCAAATTCTATAATGGTACTATCTTAATGTTGAACCTATATAACAAATAATGGGACTATCTTAATGTTGAACCTACCTAACAAATAATGGTGCTATCTTAATGTTGAACCTACCTAACAAATAATGGTACTATATTAATGTTGAAGCTACATAACAAATAATGGGACTATCTTAATCTTGAACCTACCTAACAAATAATGGTTCTATCTTAATGTTGAACCTACCTAACAAATAATGGTGTTATCTTAATGTTGAACCTACATAAAAAATAATGGTGCTATCTTAATGTTGAACCTACCTAACAAATAATGGTGCTTTCTTAATGTTGAACCTACATAACAAATAATGGGATTATCTTAATATTGAACCTACCTAACAAATAATGGTGAGATCTTTTTGTTGAACCTATATAACAAATAATGGGACTATCTTAATGTTGAACCTACCTAACAAATAATGGTGCTATCTTAATGTTTAACCTACCTAACAAATAATGGTGCTATCTTAATGTTGAACCTTCATAACAAATAATGGGAGTATCTTAATGTTGAACCTACATAACAAATAATGAGACTATCTTAATGTTGAACGTCCATAACAAATAATCTCTCTTTTTCTTCTCTGCACAATCCTCTCAGACCTTTTTCGTCTCGCTTGTTTTACGAAATAAACGCGTTTTCCCACAACTTTCCAGATTTCTAGCTGCATCTGCTCCAGATGGATAAATAATCAGATCCAAAATAGGTCCTTAAGAATGAAAAAGCCAAAAACGTCAATCTCTCTTCAATGGCCAGCGCCCTGGAATAAAAATATTAAATTACCTCCTTTTGTAACCGGCGTTAACCACAAATAATGGGTCCGACCTACCTAGAGCAGTATTGGGCATACAACAATGTATTGTGCCTGTGGGTAAATGGGTAGGTATCAGATCAGAAGCCGTTTTGTTTAATTGTTAAATGAACAATGCTCCCGTGAAACGAAACCTGGCCTGGGCGCCTGGCATGAACTTGGATCAATTCACCACCAGTGTTTTTTGGGTTATAACAAGTAGATACAAAATCATTATAAGAATAAATACGTATCTGGGGAGTGAAATTCTAAAATGGTTCAAATCCAAACATACAATTCGCATTATCATTGGTGAAATCCAATTTCAGAACCATCCCGGTAACAAAGATTTTTCGCCATTTAACATAATATCTATGGGTGCAATCAGAAGCGTGCATTTCATACAGGAACAAAAGCACCGCCTACCTTATCTTACACACATCAAAAAATAAATAAAATTTTATAAAACATGTTGCAAGAAATCAATTTTCAATCAAACAAATTCCTGCTACGAATAGCAGCGCCGTGCGCGTCCCACCGACACGCTACAGCGTGTCAAAAGTGGGACCTAAATATGCAAAATGTCATACTCAAATATTGATGGTATTCTACACAAAAAATGTGCATATTTGTCGCAAAAGGCCGTGCCTATCGGTACAAATTACAAATGGAGCAACCAGAGCCATCTGTTGGTACCTCTTTTGATTAGTACAACTTTACTAATGAAATAATTATCAAAGTATTTTGAATTCCTTTCATGCAATAAGATTGTGCAGTCAAAAAGAATATTGATATGTTACTTATCCAGTAATTGGATTTTGATATGCGTAAATTAAGCGGTTATTTGGATATTTGATGTAGCAGATAATCCGAAGCGAGCAGCTAAGCCATTCTAATCATTTCACTATTTTTCCTAGAGCATACCCTGATTCAAAACTCTGTGCGCACCACTGGGAGCGAAAGTTACGTTAAATGACGAAAATCCTTACTGTTGACGTAGTTTGTAGTTCTGAAACCAGATTTCACCAATTATAACAAAAAATCACACCTTTACACATATTTTAATCAAATTAATCAAACGCCTAATCTGGTAGAATTGTTGGTGAACCGCAACAGTAGACCGATTATTTTGTTGTAATCTAGGATAGGCTGGACACCGCATCTTACCAATTGTCACTTTCAAAACTGCTGTATAATTTTCACTGCACATACCATACGGACCAAAACAATTAATTATATTTACGAATTATTCCGTGGGAGGAATATTATAATTTTGCAACAGTGGAAAGGGCCCAGGGGAGGAGAAAACAAAATAAACATTTCTTAATTCATATTGTCAAGTAGTTCACTTTAAAGAAGGAAATAAACGATATTCACCAAACAAATAAAATGTGTTTTCTTGGTAATTATTATTGGAATGAACCCAAAGAGGAAATCAAAATTGGAATACGAATTTAAAGACGTACTTATCTTCACACAGATGAAGTACGTAATCAAAGTCTCTGGGAAATTTAAGAGGAATGGTTGCGCGGCCTCTTTCATAGAAAACATAATTTTGGAATTTTGGGCAAAATATTCACATAAACCCAATGATCTTTTTTTTCATCAATAAGTATAGTAAATGTCTAATACATATTAAAAGTAATTTATTTTCGTTTTACATTATGAAGTACAGACCATTAAAGGAATTGATTTTTCGATATTTTAGAGGCACCTTTAACAATTATTTGGGGGCAACGGTGATGTGAAAAAAGAAAGTTTTAAACCGTCTACTTTGAAAACATAATGAAATATAAAATAAAAATCTAAAAAAACATGTATTTAAATAAGCCTTATGGTGGATTTTAAATTAAATTAAAAACTACCAATTTACGTTGGAACACAAATTTACCTTACATAATTTAAAATATCGACCCGAAAAACGTTTTTTTTTAATTTTTATGTTTGGTTTTCATATTTTTATTTACGTAATCATATTTATATAGCAAATATGATAATTTATAAAAAAAAATACAATAGACCCGCAAATAATTTTCTAAATTGGCTCTGAAAAACATGTCATTAAGTTTGGATGGGTATTTGGGGTTCAAATTCAAAATTAAGTTATGCATGAAACAGGCAGTGCAGCCCTTCCTCTTAAGGTTAAATGACAAATTTGTTCAAAAATATTTTTGTAAGGAGAGAGCGATAGGAAATGTATACAAAAGAAGAATTTCTATCAGAAGGCTAATCCCATATCTGGAATCTCTGCAAATTGTACGCGGCAAAACGCATCTAATTCGGACTGCAATGTCAAAGATTCAATTACATTTCATGAACGGTGTAAGCCAGCCTCTGATGATGGAACATTTGGAAATGACAAAGAAAATTAATATTTTTGTATTTCAAATTTGTACTTATGAGCTGTACCCTTTGAACTTCTTTTAACATTTATTTGAACAATAAATATTTCTTGATTACGAATGTTTATAATAATTGAAACAAAAGTACAACAAAGTTGTGGAGTGCTCTAAATTAGCAGAGATTATAAGGATTCCAGTAGCATAATCATAAAAAAGGAAATCTCTAATACATTGAGCAAAAAAACCTCTGTCTCTTGTGTGCCCGCTACCTTGTAATATTACATTGTTTTAAATGGCATTATGAAATAATTGCATATTTAATGGGTAGTACTTAATACCTATAACGAACCCGCAGAAGTCGGCAGAGTAAAAAATGGCTCCTCGATTTATAACCCATTGTATTATAATATGATCATCTACCGTTTGTTGCATTGTCGACATCATGTTTCGAACCAGCATCCGTGGACCTTCGAGATGACGCCACGGTATTGTCTGTTCAGTAAATCATAATGTATTTCCTATCACGTATCAATGTATGAAAATGTAATCTAACTTCGCATTGAATCTCTGCACACTTAGAAGAATATGCATGGCAACGAAGTTGTGTCAAGGTTCTCACTAATGGTAGGCTACACGTAGCCAGAGTAGCAAGGACAGTGGTAAGTGGCAACTGAATTGTTGGATTAATTTTAAGGCTCCGCGTGTGGACAACGCGTTAAATGGTAAGTAGTAAGTTACCAATAATTATCAATTTAATTACCTCGAATAGAATCTTTTCTAATTTATCGGTTAAGTAACCCTATGGTTAGGTGGAGGCTATTGTCGCGCTGTCTGGACACGCACGCAAGTTTTAGTACAATTACAAGAGTTTACTAAATACTTAATTGCACGTGTGGATGGCACTTATCACTTTTCTCAGAACCGTGAATTATTTACCACTGAGGCAATATTAAGGTTTCGACTAAAAAATTTGTAGAGTGAAAAAAGCACAGCTGTACATTAAAAATGAGGAGGTGTCGTTAAAAAAATAACATGACGCCTGTCCATAATATAAATACCATATAGTAGAAAAGTGAGCTACAATAGAGATTTCACTTTATCAATGTTCATTTCGATAAAACAGATTTAAGCTACGGTTTCGCGTCATTGATAAGGTTATTAAATCTGCTTTATAACCTTTTTTTCAATAGAAGAACGCGTTCTTTTTTAATTAATTGAAAAAAGAGATCCGCGACACTTTTTGATTGGGAAACACTGACTTACTTACGTATGCACGTATGATGAGATTTTCAATTTACAATGTATAAACGTTAACACGTTTGATGAGATTTTCTTCAAGTTCATAGTATTGTATTACGACTGACGACCTCAGTGGTAAAGTGATAAAGACCTTGCCTATGGACCAAGAGGTGGGGTTTCAAATCCAAACGAGGATTGAATTTTTACTTGAAATAGCAATAGCAAATCCAACAAAGTAATCACTTGTAAAAATGTACATAATATAATTATAGGTATGTTTTCCAAAAAAAGAAAAAAATATGCATATAATACTAAAACAGTCATAATTAGTAATCAGATCTTCCGGGTATTTCCCAAACTTCCCCTTTTCCT